>JAGDQP010009802.1:0-57765 GCA_022664845.1 Lepisma saccharinum | reverse complement strand
AGAAAAGTTTTCGCACTGGATAATTAATGTTTAACAGAGTTTTGTATAATAAATTTCTGTCTGGCTTTACTTTTAGTAATTAATCTACCACTAGCAATTAATTATTTTAAAAAAAATGTTTTTTATTGTCCGTTCTCTGTAAATGATCATATATATTCTATTTCGTTTTCATCTTCTAATTTTTTTTCTAGCTTTGTTTACTTTGAAAATATATTTTAATATTAATTTTCGTACTGTATTTTACATTATGTGAATCACTGTTAACGCTTCGGCAGAAACAAAAACTCTCAAAGCACTAAACAGTTCTGTTTATTTTTATTTATTAAACCTCTGCATTTATAATTCCTGTATTGTTAACCTCAATGACAGAATAGAGGAACCCTTTCAATGTACTGGTTAACGACCATTATACTCTTCATATAATATTCAATTATGAACTGAATTTTCTAATCAAAAGAATGTAAAGTGTACTTCAATCTAAAATGATAATAATAGTAGCAAAAAATTGCTTTGAGTCCAAAATGAATAAACAATTCAGGTAATGAATATGGAAAAATAGATTATCCAATTTTGCCTCAAACAGTTAAATAGAATATCAAAAAGTTGAAATGTTAATAAAATATGCAAAAGCATTTGAACTAAATACAGAAAATAATAAAATTTGTGGAATGTTAATGAGCGTTTTACAAGTGGTTCTTTTATGGAGATTTCTATTATGTGTGTTAGCGTGTTCGTACTGCTTTGGTCGTGTTGAATACTACATAGAAAATACAAACAACAAAGCGGTCTTATTATGTTTGTGTGTATGTGTTTTTTTTATATTAGTACGTGCTTTAAGATAGTGGAAAATAAATATATTTTACATTGAAACACATTTACAACTTTTAAGTTTGCAAATATTTTAATTTATAATTTCTGTGAATCCGAGTAGAAATATAGATGGAGACTCTAATTCAAAATTTTCAAAAACAAAACACTTGTAAAAGGACAATAGACGAATGGCTATTTTAGTACAAGAACCCTGAAAAGCTGATGCTAGTAACACTGTAACTTTTAGTTGTACTTCGATAATATCATTATACTATTATTTACTCCTAAACATTATACTCGTAAAACGTTAACTTCAATCCTGGTATAAAAAAGAAAACTTGTGGTATTCAACAGATCAGTTTACCCATTACTAATTATCAAGATTTAGCGATAAACATAAAAATAATGAAGAACAAAAAAATCTTGGTATAAAATACAACAGTGTTATGAAGTGATTTATAAGTTTATCAATAAAATAGAGTGTTGTATGTGACGTAATAAAATCCTGGGTTAATCTATGTAAGTTATCACTGAATTCTCACAACTAATTAACCAACCCAAAGTTATGTTTGATCTTTGAAAGAAGGTTGCTGATATTACTTCTACTAAATGTTCATTACCGGTAAACCCGCCAGTATTAAACGTGTTAAAGTCCATAAAAATAAAAGTTTTAAATTTAAAATGACTTGGATGTCGTCAAAGGTGCAAATTAAAATGATGAAAACGTTAAACACAGAAATAAAACTCTCTCTTTTGTAAATTCTTTGAATGATTATCACAATCCTATCCATTCAATAAGAACAATGAATTCTGGTCTGTCTTTTCCTTTAATTCTGCTAAACCTAATGAAAATATTTGGTAATTGTGTTACCAAGGTTTCAGTCTTTTATACAACGTTTTATAAATCGTCCAACAGAAAGGCTTCCTTAAACATAGTTGTTGACATTCTTTTTGCATGGTTTCCATGTCTTCAGTATAGACTACTCACATGGAAGCGGCAACTGAGACGCATTCTCTAATCTGTTTGAAGCTGCCGTTTCTCTTAACAACATCTTCTCACTGTAGATACATCTAAACCTAATGCTAAGTTTAACGGCGCTAGTGCCTCTAATTGCCTACTTAGTATTCTCTTTGTAATTTGAGGAACTCTTCCTTTGGAGTATAAAATTAGGAGGTGCGTGGACTGTCTCTTAATTAGAGTTGTTGGGTGGACGGAAAGTTTACGGAAAACGGAAAAATTTGTTCAATATGAAGGATAAAAGGAGAAACAGACAAAAAATCGGGATTTTTAAAAATATTTTTTAGGACGCTTTTCCATGTGCTAACTTTCACGGTTAGCAAACGGGATATATTTCTTTTTACAGAAATCTGTAAATTTTTCAGTACTTCGAGAAAAATATTGCGATAGGAGCCTGAAAACACTGATCTTAATGCACTTTCAAAGGATTCAAGACGTAGTGAAGTAACGTATGGTCAGTATAAACAACATATTATAATATTTAGTATTTCATTCATCATAACCTATTACAGTGTAAAGACACTTCGCCGGTTATTTTTAAACTTTACATTGTGCGAGTATCTTGGTTGTAATCAATAGTCTATCTATTCCCACTGATGTAAGAATCTTAAACAGACGAACACAAGCAAATGACAAAACATCGAAATATAAAAGCAGTGTTCTACATTTGGGAGTTTGGTTTCTCATTACTAAAAATTCTGAGTATCCGCTTCTAAAATCTAAATGTTATGATAATTTCTCACATTTTCTTACAAGATAACATAATGATCTGTGAAAGATGGAAAGTTCAGTAGTACAGAGATTTAATTGCAGTTAATCAGTTAGTTTTTTATGGTTGTTGTGTGCTTGTTAGACACTAATTTATACCTAAAAATGTATTAAACAATGCTAATTTTGGTCTCTCATCTTGTTAAAAGTAGTTAAGTGGAAAATATTTGTGAATAGAAAAAGATGACATCATTAGATCAGGTCATTTCTGTGCCATTTCTAATCCATATATATCTTACAGATGACCTGCACCATAAACTGCCTCGCGTAGCCAAAGATTTAATTCTTGTAACAGGAAATGTTCTAATGTAAAAAAAATTCAAACCAGAAATAAACTTGTTTCAGAACTGATATAATGTACCCCGACCTCAAACAAATTCATTTATTAAATTATTAAAATTTCAACCTCAACGATCGACAAGGATCTTCGATATATCAGCAAAATTGTTTTTTCATTCGATATTGACTGATGTCGCATAACAATAACGATCGAAATCGTTGGTTATGTGTTATTGAAATCAGCCACCATTGAAGTACAACTGGAGATATTTCCACATCATTCTCAGGTGATACAGAACTATTACGTCCGTCACGAACCAAGCAATTTAGGGCAGACAAAACGTGTTGTAAATTTTGTACTATTTTTTAATGTAATTTAGGACAATTTGAGAGCACATATGTAAATTGACATGTAGTTTTTTTAATGCAGAGCATATGTACCAAGCAAAAACGAGTTAATGGAAGAAATAAAAAGTCGATTAATATCGGGCAGCGCATGTTACTATTCAGTCCCGAAACACTTAGCCTTAGGATTTATATCAAGCAAGTTCAAATGGAAATGTGCAGAACGGTTATACTGCCGGTAATACTTTACGGTTAAGAAAGTTGGAGTACGACCCTAACAGATGAACATAAATTAAGTGTGTTTGAAAATACGGTTTTGAGACAGATATACGGGCCGAAACGGAACGAGATGACTGGATAATGGAGGAGACTGTATAATAAGTAACTTCAAGGACTCTACGACTCACCCGATGTTGTAAGAATAATGAAACCACGACGACTAAGATGGGCAGGCCAAGTAGCTCGGATGGGAGAGGAAACGAAGACTATATTCCATCTTGGTTGAAAAACCAGATGGAAAGAAACAGTTGCGAAGACTGAGACTAAGTTGGGAGGACAATATTCTGGCTTGATCTTACCCAGGATAGAACCCTATGGAGAACGTTTGTTACTGCGGCGATGGACTTGCGGGTTCTGTAAGACATAGAGTAAGTAGGTAAGTTCCTTCCAAAGGTTATAAAGGAGAGAGACAGAAGGCGGGGAGGGGAAGAGAGATAGAAACTCTTACATATATGAGTTCCTCTAATTAATGTTTCTTTTTGTTATTTTCTTGGCCTTCTCCACTTCCTTACTCCTCCCACTCTTCCCTCACCTACGTATTTCCACATATAACCATAAACGAAAGGTTAATATGGAAGCGGAGGGCACTCGTTTCTGGCCAAGAGTTGAAATGAAATTATCTGTTCCCTGCAGCAAAAATCAATTATACCTTTGTGAAAGCGAACTCATTTTTCTCATACAAAAAACACAAAAGCAAAAAACTAACCTGAGGTACATTGTTAGCAATAAGAAACAAATACAAGGAATATTCCAATGTTGAGTAAAACAAGAAATGAAAAAAAGAATGGAAAAGAAAAGGATAATCATGTTCTATTTTTAGATTCTCTAAATTCTGAAAAAAAAACACACAAGATGAAATTTCAAAAACTTAATTCTCATATTTTAAAGTAGTTAGCAAAGGTGTTTCTTGAGAATTCTCCCATACTTCCAAACTTCTATCGAATACAAAGATTTTTGCGATGCTATTATTTTGGGTAGTGAGTTCAATTTTAATCATTCATTTAGTCTTACTTTATAAACACAAGGCTTGTAAGTAAACTATACTTTGATGCAGACAAGACAATATTTACTCCATGCATATTAGGGTTAATTTAGAAGAACATTCAGACATATTGTAGAAACTATTCTGTGCAATAAATAGCTCTTTACGAATACAATGAACAAAACAACTTAGATCCCTTCAGATATAGTCTTGCCATCTCAGAAAAAGGCCAGTTACAGTTTCTGTTGATAAGATCTTAGTGGAATACAATACTTTTATAATTGCGTTGATGATAGAAATAAATCTTCAAATATGGCAAATGCACGGTTCCAATGATTTTCTGAATGAGTCAACAAGAAAGAAGACCTTGCTCCTATGCAACCCGTCTAACGTCAGTGTAGAATGGGTGGTCGAAGTTGAACTATAGAGGACACAAGTCTTATGTCCTACTTTTCTAACTAACTGTATGGCTTACGTAACTCGCAAATCCCGCCGGGCTCCATTCAACGCAGTGGTTCGCAGCCCATTTTACCAAAACTGTAGGTAACGTCCTTAGAAGCTCGCCAGCTAGTTTAAGACGTTAATAACAATTAACTCACGTAACGCGCAAATTCATCGCTGCAATAACAAAAGTTCGCCTTTCAAATCTATCCTGGGCAACATCAAGTCAATTTTCATCTTGAATATCTATCTCTCAAAGATTTCTTCTAATATTGTCATCTCAACGACGTTTCGGTCTTCCCAACACCCTCTTTCCATCCGACTTACCAATCAGGATGGAATAATCTTCGTTCTTCCCTCATCGGAGCTGCGAAGCCTGCCCATCTTAGCCTTCGTGATTTCATTATTCTTACAATGTCGGGTGAATCATACCGTCTGTGGAGTACTACATTATCTAGTCTCCTTCATTCTCCGGTCAGCTTGTTCGATTTCGGCCCATATGTCTTTCTCAACTCCTAATTTCCAAGCACACGTAATTGATGATCAAACTGCGAGAGTTGCGCTTCAACTTTCCCAACCGTAAAGAATTTCCTTGTCTGCTCCGTGCCGCGCCGTGAGAACATGAATATTTTTATTAAAATGGTAAAATGAAGGAAAAGTGAAATAGAAATTGAATATCTCTAAAAACGTTATATATTAATCCGAGAGGAACAGTACATTGTAAGTAACAAATTGGAATTCTTAAAATTATTGAGTCTGTTCTCTTGACAATAGCTTTTGCAATTTTTAAAATAATTGATATTTTTGCTTTTACTTTGGGTTTGTCTCGGTATCATTATAATTGTCTACGCACTTGTTACGTTTGTTCACGTGTAGTAAGTAGCAGCGTAAAACACAGCAGTGTGCATTTTCAGAATGTGCTTCTGAGAATTATAATATGAGAGTTAGTAGGCCTCTTTTGAGTTTTTTTTCGCTGCATTTCTCGGTCGTTTGGTTCGGGATATGGCTGAGTTTGGTTTGTAGAATTACCAGAGGACAGGAAACCTTACGTCGTCTAAGTCCTATTTATATTTTTATAGCAGCTATTCTTTTCGTTTGAAGTATTGTCACTTTTTTTTCTAAGCATAGCAAGTATTAATTTTTGTCGATATTGGCAGTTTACTGCCTAAGCGGTTGGTCCTCTCGGGTCAAGTTTAACTCTATCCGTTTTTATATTTCTCAGCTGGACGTATATATATATATTGGTGGGCAGTCTTTGTTTCATATCTCAGGGCGCCCAAAGCCTTGTGGGAGTAAGAATTACCAAGTAGGTCAGATTAGATCGTTTCCTTCATGTTAATTTGTAACGGAATTTTAAGTTCTAATTTTTGTTAAGGTTTGAGAACATTTCACTTCTAAATGTGTGTCAGTCTGGGATGTTACGTGTTTTGGAAGTCGAATTTCGTTTGTCTAGCAAGTTCTGATTTTCCTGAAAAGGTGTGGTGATCTTAAGGGAGGCCTTTGCTTTTTAAATTTTTGTTCAAAAGTTTTGTCTTCCTTCCCCCTGAAAACTGAAAATTTTGTTTTGTTCAGAAGAAGTCCAATGCTATTGTTTTTGCTGTGGTTCCCCAAGTTTTGTGGGTTCAATTAAGATTTTTTTGCATATTTCGATGTGGAGATCCAATTTTTATTTAACTTGTGGGGTTACATCATTATAAGAGTTTTCCCGCCATAATGTTTACTTTGCCTGTGACATCACGCAGAATGTCATGAGTTAGTTGGTTAAATTTTTGTGGAGTTTTTGTTACCTAGAACACAAATCTGTATTTTCTTACTTCGATGGGACTTTATTTACTAAATCTCTTTCTTTCACTAGCCTGCCTCAGTAGCAGTGTCAGCGGATGTAATATTTCTGCCTCTAGCCGGCCTCTGCCTTGCCTTTACTAGCCTGCCTCTGCCTTGAATCCGGATTGTTTAGTGCTGTCCACCTCAAGACACTGAGCTCAATATCATACGTCCACAGTATAGAAGGCTGCTTTAATCGGCTATTTATTCTTATCGTGTAATTGGAAACTTTTGTCACTGCCGATCACCACAGCCTCTAACGAATATTTGAAAAAACAAAAACTGAAAAATTACTTTCGGTCATCAATTTCCTATAATCGACTCGTTTCAGGCCGTGGAGCGGAAAGAGGTTAAGATAGTTTCGATTGACGATTTTTTTTAATGATTGCTAAAATAAAGCCAAGATACATTAGCGTTTTCATCTGCTGTAAATAACACTTTACAAAAAGTTGACAATTAAAATCCTTATTTTTATATCAGATATAAGTGTTACTTGTTTTAGCTATATCATATTAACAGCGTAAAGATGCCTGTGAATTAAATACAGGGATTCCGCCAGGAGTTTTAGTTTTTGTGGGTGTTAAGTCAAAATTGCGAGTGTGTAAGTAAAGTTTTGAACATTTTCTGTCTATTTTTGACGGCAATTTTTTTAAGTTCTAGGCTCTCTGGAATTTGTGGGGTGACACCCCCCACAGGGTAGGGTCTCGCGGAATCACTGCTTACGTATATGCAGAGAATGAAGTAAAAAATACGCTTGAAAATAGGTGTGATGCGTCAAGCGATATATCATATCCTAAATGATCTTGTCCCCCTCAAGCAAAAACTAAAATGACGCCACTGAGGAACGATGCTACAAGTGGGGAGACATGTATTTAGTACAATTTACGGCAACCGGAATAAGTATTAGATAGTTGTGAGTGTTGAAAACTTTGTACAACAACATTTTTAAATCCACGAAGAATGTTTGCTTCCTGTCATCTTTGTGTCAAATAAAGAGCTGTGAAGACAGTCCATGAATTAAAAAATATGGAATGCCT
The DNA here is from genome assembly GCA_022664845.1 of Lepisma saccharinum. Classification (NCBI taxonomy): domain Eukaryota; kingdom Metazoa; phylum Arthropoda; class Insecta; order Zygentoma; family Lepismatidae; genus Lepisma; species Lepisma saccharinum. The sequence goes on along the minus strand of JAGDQP010009802.1, from coordinate 49,982 downwards.
TTGAATTCTTCATATTTATCAGAATTAACTGCTAATAAGTAACATGGTTTTCGCCTTCTGGGCAGGTTTCAGTCAGAGAAGAGATCTCGTGAGGACAGAAACTTTTATGGACTTACTTCTTTATTACAGCTATAAGATTTTTTCATTATGGGAATCATGGTTGGTAGATCTTTGTTAAAAGAGTATGTAACGAGGAAGAGTGCTTTGACAAAAGTGCTAAAATCATGTATAATATTTGGAAAGGTCTTCTTCCCCATGCACTTTCAACAACATTAACCTAATATTGTACTTTATAATAAATCCATGTATTTATTATTTCTATTAAATACTAAATAGAAATTAACAAGTGAATATCAGCAGTGGTTTAACGCTGTCCGAGTTTTTTGTTTAAAGCACGATTTAGGAGCAGGAATACTTAGAACGTTATTGTTCCTTATTGAATTGAATTGAATTTTATTTAAGGCCTTTAACCATTTATTGTTCCTTATTATTTTAAATAATTCTTTGTAAGTTCATACTCTGTCACCAGAGGGAAATGGTGACAACATTTAGCCTATTTCAAACACGTGTTTAGAAACATGTAAAAGTGACACTATTTCCTTAAGCCTTTAACTGGTAAGTACAAGTATTTTCTGCATTTACACAAATTTAGACTACGTCTTAAATTTCAAGCTGAATGTTCTATACACACTTTCTCTCTCTCAGGTACTTTATGAAGAATATAATTCTAGTTCCAGCATATTCGTGAAACAATAAATAAAATGAATCTTTAAGTTTGAATAGCGTAACTGTTTTTTGGAATGTATTACTGTACGCATCCTTCTATAATCTAATGTAATCTAAAATAATGAAAAGTGTATATTGGTTAAAAGTAAGGGAAGAAAAGAAACCGAGACGCTTGGTTTATTAAATTATTTATTCAGAAAATAATATCAATAGCTTGAAACTTAGTTTAAAAATTAACATTGGAAAGACGTCTTTACATGTCAGTTCTCTGAATGTAATTGGGAATTCTTTATTAATATATTTAATATATTAAAACTGGATTTAAATGTGTGATACCCTGTTAAGAAATTCAAGGTTTAAAATACTCACACATACATAAGAATAGCATTCTTTGTGGTACGCCACTTATGAATATATTGCCCTTGTTTACACTCATGAAAGGTAGTCACATGATAATGATAGCGGCACGACGTTATACTGCCACCAGAGACCGACACTGGTACAACAAGTGTAGAATTGGGTAAAATCCGTAGAATGGGACACGAATATTTTGTGTAAAGTAATTGAAGGAGCATATCGTCTGACAGAGCCTAGTCAATTTTAATCATCTATTGGTGTCGCCATCGGGATGGATATAAGTGTAACGATGTGCCATGTCAGTGGAAGTAACACTACTCGCAATGTCATAATACCGTAAGTTTTAAACCAAAACACATATTGACATGGTTCTTGCAGGAAATACAGCCCTGTAAATTAGGAAATGTTTCAGATATTAACAAACGAAAAATCAATCATTAGTCGGGCACGGCTGTAAGAAACGTTGCCAGTGTGTGGAACGCTACCTCCACATCCCCATGTGTATCGCACAGGGGATAGCATTACCTTTTTTTACCTTTTTTAAATAGTTACATACTATAAAATTGCAGGTTGGGTAGCTTTAGGGATACTAGGCAAAAATAAAAGAGGATGTAGTGAGAAATTGTGATTGATTGTGGGCGCTTAAAATAGAAATCACTGATTGGTAATCTGAAGTTAGTTTCTTTGTACCAGGTTTCGTTCAGGTGCTAACCTATATTCCGGTCTGACAGATTGGTTAAACGAAATTAGAAAGCTGCCACGTTTGAACCTGTAGAAAGACGCGTGATTAAAGGAGATATTAAAAATAACTCCGTTGTCGTTTCCGATACAAAATTCCTACGTCAGGGGCAACATTTCGACTAAGCTGTTTGGTAAGATTGAAAATTATTTTTGTTATATTTATCGTTGTAATTACGATTTCTGACTCTGAACTCAAAACAGTTAACTGGAAAACTTTACCTCGTCATCTCAGAATTTTATGAATTTTGGTACGTTAGCAGATCATGATGAGAAACGTTTAAAAATGTAATATTGCAGTGCTGTGTCATAATATATTTCTGAAATTAAAGCATCTCAAAATTTTAATTTTTCCCGAAATTTTGAGTCACATAGATTATTTAAAATGCTTGTAACTTTTGTCCTAATTACGGATAGAGATGTGATTTTTGCGTCTTTGTAAAATTCTTGGACATACTTTTTACTTGATATGCAACACTTGCCTCTCCCTACGAAATTAAAAAATTGACCTTGAAACTATTACCATTTGACCTTGAACTTTTACCATTTGACCTTGAATGGCAAAAATAACGTCACTTCCGATTTTTATGACACTTTCGGAAAATAATAGTCTTAAATTTATAAATACATTTGTAAAGTTCCATAATGTGACAATCATTTTTAAATTTTTATTTACGACTTTTAAGGATTTTTTTTGCACAGGTTGGGCTTATGCCCCCCATCCTGTGTGCAGTTTGATGAAACAATATTTCGAATAGTGTCATTATATTGGTTAAGATAAATGATAAAATGAATTTTATGGGCGGTAACAGCACTATGGCTTACGCCCGTCCCGATACGGGGGAAGCCCCTTATCTTGGTCATATCAAAATTTAGCTGTTAATTAAAATAGTAAGATAAGATAAGATAAAATTAATTTTATGGGCGGTAACAGCACTATGGCTTACGCCCGTCCCGATACGGGGGAAGCCCTTTATCTTGGTCATATCAAAATTTAGCTGTTAATTAAAATAATATAAAAAGATAAAAGATGAAGATGTAGAAGGTCTTCACTATCAGCCAACTGGTGTAAATGGCCAGTATAACAAGAAAGCGTGTAAATGGCCCTTCACAAGGTAAAACAAAAAGACATTATAAAAGTTAACAGCTAAGGAGCATAAGCATATAAAATAAACGGTAATCATAAAAGTCTCTGCGAAAACAAGTAAAATATTACCGTTTAAGTTTAGGTTTATACCTAGGTTTCCCTTTCCTGCCCACGAGAATAAAATCTATATCCATTAAGTGGTCCTGAATCATGTCTGAAGCCAAAGATGAACTTGGTTCATCGACAGTATGTGCAAACTCTTCCTGAGCTAACTGAGCAGACAGAACATTCGTCAGAGTCTTTATGCTTGTAGTGAGAGGCGAAGTTCGAACTAACTTCGAGACTTTATACGGACTATAAGTAGTCTTAGCCCGTGGAGTTCTAGAGCTCTCCACAGGTGTTTTTCGTCCCTGACTCTGCGTCGGCATATGGAGAGGAGCCTCCGATTCTTTGGGCGGCTTCGGAGGGTCGTCATGCACATCAGACACTGTTTGGGTTGATACATTAACTGTCTGGGTACCAACCGAGACAGTTTTAACTGCTAGTCTGGCTACAACATGTGAAAACGCACCAGAGGGAAGGGTGCGCTGAGAATCACGTAATCGACGTTTAGCATCACCAGCGGATATTTTCTCTAAGACCATCAGCTCTCGAATTCGTTTTTCCTCCTGAAATATAGGACAGTCCCGCGACCAGGCCGTGTGTTCACCCTTGCAATTGACACACTGAGGTTTCAGTGATGTGCAAGGATCCTCACCATGGCTACTGGTTCCGCAAATTGCACAAACAGCAGAGGTCGCCTTACACGACGTGCTGGTGTGTCCATAGTGCTGACATTTAAAACAGCGGAGCGGACTGGGTATATATGGACGGACAGGCAAGCAGTAGAAGGCTGCCTTCACGTCCTTAGGAAGCTGTGGCATGGCAAACGTCAAAATTAGCGAGCTCGTGGGTTGCAGCTCGCCACTCTTACGTGTTTTAATCCGCCTAACGTTGACTACACCTTGGCTGGCCAGCTCATTCTTAATTTCCTCTTCAGGGACATCCTGCAAGTCCCAACAAGATACTACGCCCTGGCAAAAGTTCAGTTGACGGTGTGGTTCAACTTGAACTGCGAATGGTCCTAGGGTTTTCAGCTTTAGGAGATTAGTAGACTGTTTATTATTGGATGTCTCTACGAGCAAGGTGCCGTTGCGAAGCTTTTTAACATGCTTAAGTTCACCTGCAACGTAAGTAAGTTGTTTTTGTATTACGAAAGGGGATAACCCCTTCAAACCACTTGGATTTTCTGTTTCACTCATTACTTTAATCACAAGATATCGTGTAATAGACGGTACGATACTTGTCTGTTCCTCTACTGCGATTTTATCTTCTTTGTCACTGCTTGATGCATTAGCTGTATGCGCCTTCTTACTAACATCAGTGACGTTCTCTTCGCTCTCTCTCTTCTGTCTCTTTCGTTCTTTCTGCGAAGGCGACTTATTAGGATGTGGTGGAGCCATGATGAATTTTTGCCGTAAATGCCCACACTTCTCCGTCTTCGTTCTGAGGAGCCAACGAGGCTGCCGGGTACTACCCTCATCACCCTTGTCAGCAAGCTGGAAATCGAGGCGAAGTCCAATGACTTGGCGTCGAAATCACTTGTACTCCCGACTGATGGATACTTGGGACACCCACTCCCCCGAGTGTTGGCGAGACCAAAGGTCCGAAGAGCTCCCCAATGGCGCACTTCCCAGTCTCAACGAGCTAGACCATCCAAGAATCTGCTGCTAAGAACTAGGCGCTATCCAATGGTTCCGCCCCCTTTCCCCTGAGCCCAGGGGCCATCGTCAATGCAAGTACATCCTGTCACATCCGTGGTCATTGCGCGGAGGCACAACTCACAGCAAAAGAGGAGATGAAATGATGATCATCTGTGGATGAAAATGAGGTGAATGTGAATGGAACTCCTCTGTGCTGGTCCTCCTTTCAAGCAGCGTAGGTGTTTAGCTGCGAGGGCTGATTGCAGCCAGCAAAAGCCAGCTGGACGATGGGGTCGCCAATTCCCTACGCCGTATACGAGCAGCGATGGTCTGCTGCTCGGGCTATGTGATGATGCATCACGTTGCGGCCCGTAGGCCTGCGATGAGGTCGCCAATCCCCTACGCTAGTGGGAAGTAAAAATTCTCAATAGAGAAGCACTTTGGCCCTGCTATTGGACTTCCCATAGGCAGCAACGATGTTAGCAGCTGCCAGGGCTGATTGCAGCCAGTAAAACTGACTGGGCGATGGGGGCGCCACTTCCCGACGCCGGCATATTGGTTAAGAGGCAAGTGTTAGGAAAAGTGATGGTTGTAATTTGGGTAGTTTGTCCGCGGTCATGGGGAGCGGGAATCCAATATGGCCGCTGGAACATGCAATTTCTAATATGCAAGTGACCACATCTTTGGAATTTTTACACCTAGAATTATAGCGTTGGTGTTCAATTGTAAGGTTTCATTAGCAAAATTGTTATTAAATGACGGTAGCCACTAGAGTGGTCCATCTAAGGATATGGAGAAAGAAAATCCAATATGACTGCCGGAATAAACAATTTGGAGTATACAGAATCTCTCTCGATAATCTTATGGAACTATTGCACCACGAGCTATGATTTCGGTGTCAAATTGCAGTGGTTTACCATTAAATTCATCAGTAATTGATGTTTGCCATGTGGGAAGTCCGTCTGAGCTGAAGAGAAAGAAAAATCTAATATGGCAGCCGGAACACGCAGTAGTAGTATTTCATGTTATCATTAAATAGCATAGTTTAGTTTAATCAATTAGTCTGCTTCCCAAGAAATAGGGTAATCCCTTTCTTAGAAACATTATCACAAATGAAACAGAAAGAATTGATTGACACTTTTTTCTCTTGTGACATACTGGTATGCTAACGATTTTTGTCAGAACTCATTCTGAGTGACAAATAAATAAGGCCCATTGCCAAAGTCCTCGCAATCATAAAACTACGAGACAACAGGAACTTTAAATTCAACATAAAAGCATTTCTCATACCTCTTACAACAAGATTTAGAATTACATTAAAAACTTGAGTCAATTAAAATGTGTTCTGACTTAAAATCTTTAGTTTTGCGCCAGTACAGGTCCTTAGTTCAAAGCATAATAAATTGTTTCCATAATATGGTTGCTTGTATGCATTGAAATTGCATATCATGGCGGCCATATTGATTTTTCTCTCCATGGCTTAAGATGGACTACTCAGATACCTACCGTTTTTTCTTAATTGGACCGCGGTAGCTCAGTGGTTACAGCGCTCACCTCTGGCACCTGGGTTCGTCGGTTCAAATCACTTTTCTTAACACTTGCGTCTTAACCTATATAATGACACTATTCGAAATATTGTTTCATCAAACTAGACACAAAATAGGGGTGGGGGTGGACATAAGCCTGTGCCAAAAATGCTTAAAAGCCGTAAATAAAAATTTTAAAATGCTCGTCTTCTCTTTCGTGTCCGATTATGGAACTTTTGCACGTATCTTTACGAATAGAAGTCCATTATTTTCTGAAAATTTCACAAAAATCGAACGTAACGTTATTTGTGCTTTTCAAGGTCAAATGGTAAACGTTCAAGGTCAAATTTTCAGTTTCGTATAGAAGGGCAAGTATTGCATATCAAATGAAAGGTCTGTCCAAGACCTTTACAACGACGAAAGAATCACATCTCTATCTTAATTAGGACAAAAGTTACAAACATTTTAAATATTCTATGGGATTCAAAATTTCGTGAAAACTTCAAATTTTGAGATGCTGTAACTCCAGAAATATATAACACAGGACTGTAATATTTATTGGGTGTTTCTCATCTGAACCTAATAACATACCAAAATTCATAAAAAACCTGAGATGGTGAAATAAATGACTCTCTTGATCTAACATGGTATGGCCGCTCTGCGAAATAGCTAGGTATTGAACAAGTAAAAGAGGTGTTCATTATGTCCTCACTCGTAGAAGGGCAACAGAAAGCCCAAAGCGAACAAGAGCAGAAGATAGGGAAAGAGACAGCTGAAAAAATATTTTGGAACGATGGAATTTAGCTGTGCAAAAGACCTCCTTGCCCTATTCGTCGTACCTTTTGGTCAAAAACACTTTAATGATACGTTCAAATACAAAGTAAAAATGCTTTTTTTACCTCTACGAATGCTGAAATACAAGAATTTATTTTATTTGGCAACAAATGGCAACACATTTGTCAATAAAGCATTTTATAGAAGAATTCCTGCTTTTGGACATGCAGACCAAGTCGTTTCCCTGGGATTTACCAGGCAAATGGTTGGGATTGTGTGTGGCTTCCTTCTTCTGTCTTGCCTCCTGAAGACTGTTTGCCCAGAGATGTGACCCGTTTTATAAATAAGAGGCAACTGTTCTCTTTCGAACGCACAGATTAAGTGCATTTGAGAAAGTAACGAAAAAGTACAGTGTTAGTGGAATTTAAATGATTCAAACAGCACAGATGTCAAAAGTGTCTAAAAAAGGATTCAGAATTATATATTTTTTTCCAGTTTCTGTATAGGAGAATCGCTATTGAGTAGACGCTGGTGTAAACGCCTGGAACACTGAAAACGCAAGTCTTATAATAGATCAGAGAATAACATTAAATCTACGAAAAATATTACTAATTATCATCATCCTATCTGATAAAAGACTGTGCAGACAGTCTGTCAACTGGAGCATACATGATCATTGGACTGTCTATATTTATAATTCATCTGATTTAATTCCAACTAATTAACACGTCTGTCGCCTTCTGGGCCTGTCCCTGTACTCGCAGAGGAAAGATTTCAAGACATTTGGACAGGATTTTCTCATTGCAACTACCTCGGTAACAATGGAACAGAACATTCATTGGACTGAGCCCTGAACTTTTATAGTTATGGTTTGTCAACACTGAGAATTTGTAATATGTTATGTTTCTGTTTTGTGCAGCGCGTGGTAAAAATAATGCATTGTTACATACAGTAACAGTGTGTATAGATGTCGAGTTTCAGAAGTTTATACTTTAATACAAATATGAACGATGAACATCTTTATCTATAATGCTGACGAAGAGATCAGAAACCTAACAGAGGAAATTTTACGAATATAATCAACTTCTTGTAGTGATTATGCAATCAAACAAAGCAATGGTTCTTCCACATTGAAGATATAATTCTAGGACACATATTTAATTGGCTTGTTTATGAAATAAAAACTTATTACTGTTTGTGTGTGGTATACATTGTTTTGTGTAAGAGAATATTACGGGCGCACCTTTGTTACTCACCCTGTTAAGTTATGAATTATTTCTATGTTCTAAACGTTAGTCTGCTGGGAGTATATCTGGATTATAATATTGTCTTTGAATAACATACATAGAAATTTCTCGTTGATTACACAATTGTCACTAGAGGGAATCTGAAGTAACATAAAATTTATTTCACAGATATGTTTACAAAGATTTTAATATGACAATATCTCTTCACCACCTTAATTGGCACATACAAATAGTAATATAAACGTTATCAAAAATTTAAGGATGGTCTTAAACTTAAAGCTAAAGACTCCATCCGTAGTTTCTTTGTTGCATATATCTAATGAGAAAATAGTGTTCTACTGCAACGAAATGTTGAAGCAATAAAATATTATAATACTTTTTCGATTAGGAGTGTTTTATTGCAGAACATAGGCGATACTTATTATAATAACCTTTGTTTACAGAACGTTTTCTTTTACATTTTACAGCGTAACTGATGTTTTGAACGTGCTTTTATACGAGTATTTTTATAATATCTAAATCCATTACAAAGATATTATATTAACGGAAATGAATAAAGATGATGCTTTACGAATTCCATTTATTTTGTCACAATGATTTATTTTGTTAAATCAATATTTTAAAAGAAATTCTGAAGATTGGTCCTTCTGCGACACTTCTGAAATTATATACCTTAACAACAGATATAACGTATAAAATTAAAAAAAAGAAGTTCATGTAAATGTTTTCTTCGTGTTGGTGAATATTGGAATAATTATTCATTAAAGTTTCAAATACTTCGTGATTGACCCCAAATAAAACCCTTTATTATGTGAATTAACATTCCTGTAAGGAATTTCTGTCGAATTTAAAGTTGAATACTAGACGTTGAATCCTTTTCCAGTACAGCTACAGTGGCAAGTTCAGAAATTAATTGCTTGACGCACAACAGATGTCACTCTCGTTAGTGTGGTGTAAATTGTCAGTTGTATAAACTGCTTCAAGGGTTTGCTCAATATTTTTGAGTAAAATGTAAGAGACTAATATTGTAAAGTTTACTAAGTATATTGGTTAAAGATATGATTAGTTATTTACCTAAACTCACGTCTACAAGTTAGTAAGACACTATACGTTACGTGGATAATTTCATGACATTAAGACGTTGGTGCGCTTAGAGTCAAAACTGATCGGAATTTAGAAATGTGATTTCAATATTTAGTCAGATTAAACCATACCATGTTTTCGGACGTTAGGCTTTTGTGATTGTAAGGCCGTATAATGCTGAAGCTCTATCACTAAATCCTCAATAAGCGTCGCAACAGCTAGATGTAACCGAATGATTAGACTGGGGCATACTAGTTGTTTTCAAGGGAGTTTAGTTACCTGCTTTGGATTCGACGATAGCATATTCAGTAAAGTACTGATATATGCATATTACTATTGTTGGAAAGACTTCATAGAGTTCATATATTGAGTGAATTGTTTTTCTCCCATCAATACATTAGCTGATAAACATCTATTTAAAATCTTATATGAGAATTCATATAGTCAATGGTTAGAACATTTTGTGAGGAAATATCATATTTATTCAGGTGATAGTGTTTGTTATTCAACAGTGAAGTGTAAGAAATTTAAGTTATATAATCACGTGAGAATTCATACACTCTTTGCGTGAGGAAAAAACGAGTGTGGACTAGTAGATCCAACAGTTAATAAACGTTGCTTTACTTGAGTATTATGAGCAGTCTTTTAGACTTGTGAAATCATTTTGTAAGTTAAGTGTATGCGAGTATCCTGCAAATAAAAAGTTAACACAAGAATTCTTAAGTGAATTCAACTGAACGAATGCGTTTGAATTAACTTGCTTGTGAAGAAATTGTAATTTATACTGATTGTAAATATCTTGTATGGGCGAAGTAAAACCATTCCGTTAAGCCTTGACATTTGTGTAGTACTTATCAAGTTCAGTAAATTACCAGTACGGTACTTTAATCTTGACATAATACAGCCTTACATTAGCTTTACGCTCTAGGTATAACGAAAGAGAAATCTTACACAGGTGACCAAGCAAATGGAAGTATCGGTGTAAAATGAGAAGCCAATATCAGCTTACTGATCCCAGTACAGTAACAATGCCAGAAACTATGTTATTTAAAAAGAACGTAAATTATTACTTCGTTCACTTTTGCTATGAGAAAACGTTTCCATCGTTAACTACGACTGACCGAGCAGACCAAAGAAAGGAAATGATTGTTTTTACAGTTGTACGTGCTATTAGAGATTCAACGTGTAAAGACTAAAGTAAAAGCTAACCTAATACTCTTGACTCGTGGAAATTTCAGTGAACCAAAACTTAATTGAGAAAACTCAGTTTCGCTGTTTAGCATTCAAAGACAGAATGATCTATTTATAATCTGATAAATCGCCTAATTGCTTATGGTGATAAGAAATCAAGTTTTGTTTATGATATAAAAACAAACGATAAAAATAAACTAATAGTTGTTTACTGACTCTTATTGTAAGTAACTGTTCTTACGGGAGGAACAAGTAAACTCTAGCCCGAAGTGTTTGATTCATTTAGCGTCTATGAGAAATCCAGACACAACTTACTAAATTTAAATAAAAATATTTGTTATTTAAGGATGAATTTGATCTGATTTCAATACTTATTTGAATGAATTAGAAGATTAAAATTTTACGTTAAACCAACGAAGAAGGAATCTGTCTCTATTCTATGGAGTCATCCGGAAAGTTGATGCTGTTTTAATTGTCTGTGGTTTTCATGTGTAGTATTTTGCTATTCTTTAAATTATAGACGGTAGATTCTTTATTAATAACATCTCTAGACTGAAAGTTTGCAAGTGCTATTATCAAAATAACGCTGATGTCGTTATTCAGTGCTATGAGGGTGCTTCAAATGAACTTACAAAAGACGTGAGTTTTGCCTCTTCGCGCAATATGAATTCAAACTTGGGCACCGAGCGTCAGATGTAACCAGAAACATTAAGAAATATTTTAGAAAAGATACCCCTAAAGAAAGAGAGAATTCTTCATAAAATGCAGGGTTCGAGTCATGAAAATCGAAGACGCCTCGCGTGACGGAAGATCATTATCTCCGATAGTTCAGGATGTACTGCAACAGGCAGAGATCGGAACAGAGGACCGATAAAAACGAACACCCTGACGAAACCTTACTTGCACATAAAGCAAGTTTTGGCCACTCTTTAGTGGAGTACTACCGACTTAAAATCATTACAACTTCCTTACACCAGGTTCCACAGTCATAGCTGTAATGAATTGGATGTAAGGTATCAGAAACTGGAAGACCCAGCAACCAGCACTAGTCAACAGATATGGTCCAATCCTTTTGCAAGTCAATGCAAAACCAGACCGTGCAAGAAAGACCCTCTAAAATTAACAGACATCAAAATCGAAGCACTGTCGCATCCATTATTTTCCCCCCGGTCATTTTGTCCATCAGACTATTACCTCTACAGCAGCGTCCTTGACAAATTCTAGAAGTGCAGACGTTTTCGACAACATGGTGATGTGAAAAACACTATTCACGGCGTTCGTTCAATATCGAGACAAAGAGTTTATATTCCAGGGCGAATCTACACACTTGTATCTCGTTGGGAAAAGTAAATTTGAGCAGAATTGTGTTCATTTTTAGTAAATATGTTGTCGCAGTGCGGAGTTGTTTTTATTTCAAATGGAGCATGGGAAACGGCGGAAACTTTCAGGATAACCCAATGTGAGAGTTTGTGTCTTCACGCTTTACCCCAAAATTGATCCGAATGGAAAATGAATCAGACTATGGGATTGCAACACTGCCAAAAATAGAATAAATTACTGAGTTTGCTCGCAGAGCGAAAGAGAGAGAGAGAGAGAGGGAGTGAGGGAAATGGAGGGTTTGAGAAGAAGTTCGGTGTTGACTTGTGAAGACACTGCGTACAGATAAATGCCTCCGAATGCTTCCTGTCATGTTTTGTTTAACCTCAATTCATTTGAGGTGGTCACCGCTTATAGAGTGTTGGTAATCCTCACGTTTAAGAGGCTCAAAGCTAGGATTGCAAAAGAAACAATTTGGGAATATCAAAGCATTCAAATATTATTGTCTGCATTAAATTCTTGTAGTGTAAAAGTAGGAAAAGCCAGAATTGAAATCAAACAACATAACGTTTGACAGTTAACAAATATAAACACTTCAAATATTATAATTTCGGAAAATTATCAAAAAGGTTTTCTTGTGTCTTCTTTGTGTTTTCTCAATTAGTAACAAATATGGGCTTTAGGCATCCCAAGGTCAGGCCAGAATAGAGTGAGTGAGAGAGGATGTTGGAAGGTAGAAGGACAGAGCATATATTATAGGTACCTTCCTAATATTTGCCTGGCATGACCCAGGAAAACACTGAAAAAGTTTTAGTCATGATGGCCGGAGGCTGAGTTCGATCCCAGAACCTCCCGAATGCTAAACCAACGTTCTATCACTGAGCCACGGCCACCTAATAACAAACCCTTGAGTTTATTTTAATATTCTTTATAATTAAAAAGTCTTCGATTCAAATTTTATAATCTAGTTTTCACACGTTTTTCATTTAATGTTAGATTTTTTCTTTCAATGTGCTTCCAACGTGCGGCAAGAAGAACTGATAATATTCGTAATAGTGACTTGAAGCAGTGACATATGAGAGGAAGGGTCAAGATCTCCCAAGATATTCCACTTACAAGGAAACTGTCTCCGGTGGTTGAGAAAATCAGCATAAAACTTCCACAGTGCATTGATGGTGAGTTCAAATGAACACTCCTGTAATACTACGTTTCAGAATTTTGCGGAACACAAGTTACAGGACTTCAAACTTTACGAAATTTAGTTCTGAAGGCTAAGCAACACTTCATACATATGTGTTTCCCATTCATTTTACATAAAACGTTGCACTGAATATGTTAGATTAAAATTATTGAAAAAGTTGACATGTTAATTAATTGCTCTGATTCCTGCGAAATACCAATATTCTGGAAATGCAAGGTGTCCCGAAGAAAATTTGTCATCCCGTTAATTTCGTAACCAATTGATTTCCAGGAGGAATCCCGACACATGCTCCTTTTAATTTAAGGGTGAATGTACCATCGTGGGTCAAGCATTGCATGCTGTCCCATTTTATTGTGGTCTAGTGGCAAAAAGTGAAATTTTCTTAGATGACAACATGGGTCAAGAGACATATCATGTCAATGGTCTTTGGGTTTATTTACAAAAGGATGTAATCATTTATTAGTTTCTTTGGAAACTTTGCGGAAAATTGCGTTTGCAACTCTCAAATATTATAAAGTCAAATTTGATAGGTGAGGTAATATTTTACACTATTTAACGTCATGAGTACTCGAACTGTAATCGTTTGTATAAAAGAACTCCTAGAAATATCACTATGATAAATTTAAACTTTCTACCATGTTTTGTGATCCAATAGTGCCCAACTCCTGTGATGAATACGTTAATGCAGCAAATTTCAGATAAGCTTTTTGCGATGGGAAGGGACAGCACGTGTGTTCGAACCCCGCTTTCAAACATTTTGCTTGAGTGAAAGGAAGTTAGCTGCCAGGACTTTATTTATGGTACCAACTCAACATTCGACTCGTGAAATTGATAGAAACTCTGTAAATTTACAGGTACCATGTTTGGCAGTGGAGTTCGAACCCACGTGAAATGCGCACAACACGTCTTTCGAGCATAAGTTTGTGAGACTTACGACTTTCATGTAAGATGATCCATCCTAATTTATTAAAGTAAGGCGAAAGTTGATCAAAGTATCTTAGGTAGAAAAAAATGAACGTAAGCATGTTGGACATGTTGCAGTTGTGTGGCTATCTCCTTCATAAGGTCAGAGTAAACAACAACCCCATAGTCAAGGTGTGGTAGTACCAACATCCTAGATAGAGATAATCGAACCGGTATAGGTAAGAATATTTTGATGCGACGTAAAAAGTACAAACCTGCAAAACGTTTTTACTTATATGGTTAATATGATGTTTCCAAGATAAGTTATGATCTAGTATTTATACGTTCAGAAGATGTTACTCTTCCAGGCTATAAGATTTTCAGGAATGATAGATTGAACAAAACGGGGAAGGAGTAATTGCAGTTGATATGTATAGGCTAGGATCTGCTTAGGTCAGCCCAATTGGTTTTTAGAAAGCTCACTAATGTTATAAATTGAATTATTATTATTATTTATTTGTTTTTGAGCTTTATTATATATGTTTATACTACGTTAAATTAAATAACTTAAATTGTTTCAATCGAAACTACTTTATAATAGAGTTCACTTGGTAATGCTTGCGGTAGTGGTGTAGTATGTGAACCAGAGATGGCGCAGCGATAAGTTTTGCAAGTTTGTAGTAATTAGTGAATGAAAGGTAATTTATTGTACATTGAAGTTTGAATGCAACGAACCTCGTTATTATTTTACTAAAGCAAACTGTAAGGCTTTAAGATTGTTGTGTATTTTTATTGAACTATGATGTTATAATTATTAAATGACTATGTTATATTCTGTACCAAGGATGGTAAAAGGCTATGGTCGGTAGTTGCATATAGACACAGATTTATTTCTCTACATTTTATGGTACGTTGTGCTGTATTATGTTTGTCTGATTCAAGTTCTTAAATGAATATTACCTGTTTTATGTTGAAATTAATTTCTTTTCTGAGGTGAAACACCTTAGGCTGAAGAAAATTATCGTTGGGTTTCGCCCCACCATAGTGCGTAAGCCGTGGTCTGTTTAAAGTTAAGCATCTCAACGTTCATGCCGCAAAATTCTGCTTGGAAGTTCCAAAGGTACCCACATCCCTGAGAGAGTCGTGAATAAAGCTTAGCCGAAGCTCGTTATTGAAAGTTAAATTATTTATAATTGATCTAACGCCTAGATAGAGGGTTATTTCACAATGGTGAATGAGCAAGTCAGAACTAAGATCATTACAAAATCTTCTGGCAATTACATGAAACAAATTGAATTCATTGTTCTGTAACTGACAATTAATACAACAAAACTAGCTTTAGTAGTTGCCTTTCGACCACCTCGAGCTTGTTTTAAAAAAAATTTGAGGATGAAATTGGTAAGATAATGAGGTGGGGGTGGTGGAGGGGGAGATATCATTAGCAACCTGAACTTTAACTTACTATTATCCAAACTCCACATACAAGCATCTCGTAATACGATTTCGTCTTATAATCTTAGTATCTGTCACCTACAAGTAATATATCACACATCTTCTAGTCATAGTTGGGTAGCCCTAGTATTAATAACATATCCCGAACATGTAATTAAATATGGTGAACTTAGTGGTATAAATTTTCATCATCTAATATTTGCTGTTTATTCGCTCTTTGTCAACAAATATAAAATCAGAATGGTGATAAGAAAAACATAAATCTGGCAGCCATAAATCATGAGACCGTAAACATGAAATGGCACACTATAAATAATAACGTAGACCTTTGTGGGAGGATTCATGCCCTAAATTCTTTAATTCTTCAGCTACTTAATAAAGATGGCCTCATTAATAGGAGGCGAGCCATTAGACCACCAACATCCTGAATTAAAGAAGACATTTTCACTTTAATGGCAGAAAGATACTCTGAACATAGAAATTTTAAGAAAGACAAACGAATAAACTCAGACAATACACGTATTAGTTTTGAACAATATAGATCTCGTAGGAACCGTTGCAATCAGGCTGCTAAGAATTATAAAGAACTACATTGAGCATCTAGTTTGCTCAATGAAATGATTGCTATTCGACCGTAAACAAAATTCGTTATATCTCATAATAAATCCTTTTCTGTAACATCAATCTCAAGCGGTGTTCCCCAAGGCAGTGTGTTAAGACCTTTATTGTTTGCACTCTACATCAAAGACATATCTGATGCCCTAACGTATTGTCGTTACCACCTTTATGCCGTTGACCTTCAAATTTACCTCGCACTCAGAGTTTGCATTAAGCAATAAACAAAGTGAATGATTTAGAGATTTTAGCGAGATGGTTAATAAGACATGACATGAGCATCAATCCAATAAAATCCCAAGCTATGCGTTTAGTTCCAAAGCATATTCGTGGCAGTATTGACTGTGAAACGTTAACCCCCCCTCGCCCAACGTTACAAACGAACAACATTTTGTAGCAGGGAAGAAATTAAAATAAAACGAAACCACGTGCATCTTATACCAATATTCGTGTACTAATTGGTTGTAAGTTAAGTGTACTTTAAGTTAGGAAAGCCTTAATGGTTTCTAAACAATAATAACTCTGAACTGAATCCACGAAAGACACAAAATCTTATTAGAATATTTCAAATCTTCATTTTTTCTATATTTGGAGTATTAAAAATGAGTCTTTTCCACCTAATAATTCAAATAGTCTTTTAAATTACAATAAAATAAACATTCTTATAATTCTACAAAAGGAATGCATACTTTGGGCGAAAAATCCGCCCCCGTAGTACCACGATGTTGATTTTCCTGTAATCGTTCATAGAATTAAATACAATCAACTTTAGTCTGTGGTTTCCAACCTAATTAGTAGTACGAAATTACCCCAATCAACAATTCATAAAGGAATTGGGTCCGGATAAAACGAAGTCTCTATCTCTATCTACAAAACTATTCATTACACTATCTTAGAAGAAAGTGTCCATTATATGCTATTGTTTGGTTCTACTTAGGAACAAACATAATTCACGGTATACATAAAATGATATCCTCAGTTATTTTATAGTCTGATTTAATATTAACTCGCATTTCTGCTGGGGAAAGAGCATATTTCGTGTCTGATGAACAAATGAAAGCAGAAAAAGAAGCTGTGAAAGGAACGAAATTAAACTAGATAGTGACAAAAAGAGACAGAAAATTTGCATATAAACATCCCATAATTCAAAGAGATTCGAGCCCAAAACTTCTCCAAAAGTTTGTCTCTTTTATTGAAAGCGTGAAGAGAGAGAAAGAGAGTTCTTACTTTTCTATGCAGGCTCAGATTTATTCATATGACATTTCGCATGTCTTCGTTTTATTATTTCAGAATGTTTTTTTTTTCCAACTAATAACCAAAAAGTTACTAACTTCAGTTTCACTCTTCCGTACATGCAGTTGTAGCCTTTGGCTGAAGAACAAAATGGGTTGAACGAATCAGTGTTATATCAACTGACAATCAAAAGCGCGATATTATATTGTATTGTCGATTGTATTAAGCTGGAGAATTATTTTGAGATTACAATTTAGATTCAGCTCAAAATTATGTTTCTTATAATACAAAAAGCAAATAGATGCAACTAGAAATATGTTTCTCGAATAAACAAAAATCGATTTTAAAAATAAATTCCTAAAGAAAATGTATGAATTTATAAATTAAATATTGTCTCAAGGATGATCATATTAACACGTATTGTGATTTAACTTTGAAATATGCTCAAACCTAGAAACTTCGTTTCATACATGTATTTTGTCTGATTTCAAATATTTATAAAATAATAGAATTTGTTCGATTTATTTTTTAAAAAAATGAAATTTGTCTACTATATCTTTTTGTAAAAACTTTTAACATCGAGATTAATATCAAGGAAATTGGAATTGAAAATATACATAACGGTTATTCTATTGGTAATATTTTACGATTGCGAAACTTGGAGTACGACCCTAGCAGATGAACATAAATTACGTGTGTTTGAAAATAAGGTTTTGAGAAAGATATACGGGCCGAAACGGAACGAGATGACTGGAGAATGGAGGAGACTGCATAATGAAGAACTTCACGGATTATACAATTCACCCGATGTTGTAAAAATAATGAAATCCCGACGACTAAGATGGGTAGGCCATGTAGGTCAGATGGGAGAAAAACGAAGATTATATTCAATCTTGATTGAAAATCCGGAGGGAAAGAGACCGTTGCGAAGACCAAGACGACGTTGGGAGGACAATATTAGAAGGGATCTTCGAGAAGTAGGTGTTTGTGATGAAAACTGGCTTGATCTTGGCTAAAATAGATCACGATGGCGAACATTTGTTACTATGGCGATGAACTTCAGAGTTCCGTAAGCCATAGAGTAAATAAGTAATATCTTTTCGAACACATTGTATTCATCACATTAAAGTTAAAATTTGTTTTCGAATGTGTCATTGAAAATATGATCGACTATATCTTACCAAAAGAACGATGTATTGCATTTATTTATTTTTAAATTCTATTTTTTCCCGCATCAAAGAATGTGTTTACGTATTTGTAGTATGCGTGTTACTTTTGTTCAAAATGAATTAAGAAATTTTTCTTTGATTTTAACATGATATAACTTCTGTGACCTCTGTGATATCGTTATTACAACAGGAAGAAACACAATCCTTCGCAAATGACCTGACCTGAATGATGACAATTTTCCCTATCTTACGAGTGAGATAGAGGAAGGGACTTCTAGTTAACCCTAGCTACTTTCGTCCTTTGTAATAAAGTCATTGTTAGATCATTAATTCATTAATCAAGTCAGTCATTAATTAAGCCATTCACTTAGAATGGCGTACTGAAAATCAAGTAATAGTAAGTGGAGATAATTTTAAGGAAAAGGTTGACCAGGAAGGATTCGTGAATTTATTTGATATTCATTCACTTTTTTTCTTAGTTGTATATTTGTCAAGTATTTACGTTTGGAAGAAATTATAATGTGAAATTTGGGATTGTCAGTTTTTTCTATATTTAATTTTAGAAATTGTTTGCTGTCTTCTTTTTGAAAATATTTCAATTGTAAGTTCTTCTTCATGTATTCATTGAGTGGTGAAAGTCCAGAGAAATCGTATATTCTTTCTATGGAGTCGTTAAAAAGTTTGAAGGCAAATCTAATGGTGAATCTTTCTATTTTTTGTAGAGTTGAAATGTCAGTTGAATTGAGTAACTGATGTCCGTATGTGAGAATTGCGCTAATGACAGATTTGTAAAGATACAACTTGATTTTGGCAGAGTTTATTGTCGCTGTAAAATGTAGATCGTCATACAGAATGACTTTTAGACTTTAACTACGGAGGTACTTGATATGTTTTTTGAAGTTCATCCTTTCATCCAAGTAGAAGCCAAGATATTTTATTTGTCCTGATGGTTTAATTCTAATGTTGACTGTAATAAATTTTATTTTTGTCACTATGAATGTGAAGTCCCGATGAGTAAAATAGAATTAACTCACATAAACCAAATAAAGGGTGGGACTAAAGGTGCTCCTTGTGGTACTCCCCTGAAAATGTCGTGACTAAGTTCGGAGTGAATTTTAATTTCTGTTGTCCCGTTCTGTAGAAAATTGGCTATTCACATGTAAGTCGTAGGCAACTGCATTCTGTATAATTTGCACGAAAGTCCATCATGCGAAACAGTATCGAAGGCACTTGATAGATCCATAAAGGTGGTCCCTACCCTGTATCTTCTGTTTAGATAGGTTTGTATATCAGTAGATTTGGTCTACAGTGGAGGTTTTAGATCGGAATCCTGTCTGATAAGGAGAAAGTTGGTTTCTGTTTTCCAAATATTTTGAGAGTCTATGTGCTAAAACAGTTTCACAGATTTTTGCAATGGTATTCGTAAGGATTATTGGTCTATAGTTGTTCGCATTGGTACAGCTTTTGTTTAACTTAGGTATTAGAATAGTATAAGCTTTTATCTATTGAGGAGGAAAATTTTAGATTCTCATTGTAGCATTATGTCGATTGGCTAGCGTGATGAGAATGGAGTTGCAAAAGATAAATGAACTATACATAACATATGCATATTCCATTAATAATCCTTTCAGAATTTTGAAATATTAGAAGTCATATTAAATCGAAAGAAACAGTAATTTACGAAATAGTAATTTTCTTATTACTTTTATATTTTATGAAATTGAAGAGTTCAACCAAAGAAGTGGATAAGCCACATAGTCAATAAAGGCATTGTTAATATTTCGTCACACTCATCTGACATCTTTTGGCAATCTGATAATCACTGTATCATGAATGGTGGAGCCTTCAGACCCCACCGGATAGCATAAAGTCATTATCAGATTGCAAAACAGATGTCAAATCAATGTGAATAAATACACTGTTCACCATTAAATATTCAACACCAGGAAGGAGATATCGGATTAATGCGAAATTTGTAGAATATGTAGAGCATGGAAAGATAAACAACTGATTAGTACGATAGGTGCGTATTGCATCAGAGGCATCGGGGTTGCCATCTAGGAACAGCAATCGGAGGCAGGTCAGAGAACCTCAGTGCAGTGGTAGACGACTGTTGGTGTGGTACGTGTGTATATATGGTCGAGAGATGTCTCATCGTCGAATACGGCAACACTGCCAGAAGCTTTCCACGTTTGTTCGCGGAAGAATTTTGGCATATCACGAGTGCGGTGTATCCTTCCGCGACAGTGGTCCCCGTATTAGAGAGACTCCGTCCACAGTGGAGCGCATATGGACTCGATGGCTCCACGAAGGCACTACGCAACGACATATCGAATCCCAACATCCGCGCCATACCACGGGCCCCGAGGACAGACGGCTTATGGCTTTGGCAGATCGAATAGCCACATACCGAACATTGGCGCACGCACTTGACAAGCCGTGGCATCGTGTTGAAGACTCATGGCTTGCTATGCTTTAGAA
Source organism: Lepisma saccharinum (assembly GCA_022664845.1). Lineage (NCBI taxonomy): Eukaryota > Metazoa > Arthropoda > Insecta > Zygentoma > Lepismatidae > Lepisma > Lepisma saccharinum. The sequence continues at coordinate 29,140 of JAGDQP010009802.1, read as the reverse complement.
GGACATCCAAGGGCTCTTTTTCTCTATGTCTCACCGTGTTGCATCAGTTCTGAATGCCCATGGCAAGCCCACAGATACTGACCTTCGGCAGCTCTGTTCTGTTGTCAGGCATCACACAGAGCAGTAAGATTAATTATTATGCCAAATTCGGTATCTATCTGGCAAATTTGGGGATTGCTATCTTCTCGCGTTTTTGGTATTACATTTTTTGAATGGAGAGCAATGTAGTAAACACGCTTTTGTTGATAATGTGGCTTACCTCCTTTTCTGACAATCCTTCAATTTACTACCCACATGTTTTCTCTCGAAGAATTTGTGATGATGCCAAATACTGATTTTATATGCACCCATTCGTTTTTCCAGTCAACTTTATTTTGCATAAACATTATTTTGTATAGATCATTTCTGTAACTAGTGATATGGGCCCGTACCTATTATGTAAATGTAATTAATTTGATGTTCACAAACATCTTTGCTCCTGGGATTCGAAGCTGATTTTACAAGGGCTATCGTGGTCGGCTTATAATTGCTATTGTAGTGAGTTAGGTGGTTGAATACTACGTCAGGTGAAAAAGCTTCATGCAAAACCGTTTCTCTTTGCTGTTCACATATAACTACTATAAGAAATATGCTTGCTCGCTGCATTAAATAACGGTCTCTGATATCATCCTCATTATTTGCTCATGGTTCGTTTAGCTGTTTGACATGACATAACTATTTGCTAACATTTATAAAACTGCCTGTTTTCCTGTAAAATTCTGCAAATATCTTTTATTAAAAAATTCTCGTTTTTGTCATGTGTTTTACACGTAAGTAAAGTAAACCTGTAAACAATGTACAAAGGACTTACTGTACAATTCACACAATAACAAAATATATAGATAATACCTACCAGTAATAATGACGGAAGATTATATCCTATCTAAAGGAAATTATACAATGGCTAAAGAGTTTTCAATTTCAGTGTGTTATATAGTCCCTCTGTCCAGGAATTGTTATATTGAAGAAATAGGTCTTCCCTAATAGCATTACAAGTCTACAACAACCTTACACAAGCTTGCATCTATAAGGCTGCAGGATTGATGTAGGCTTGCATTTGTAGACTATAGACCCACAGCAAGTCTACTGCAAGCTTCCTAGTTGGCACTTTGCAAGCTTGCTGCAGACTTATTTCTATACTACGGCTAGCTTTGCATTTGCCTTATTTTACAAGCTTTCTGAAAGTCTAAAAATCACCAAAAATGTCGCCATTTTAATGGGAAACTGAACCCCGTTGTCAGACTGCCGATCAGGTACTCTACCAATTAAGCTATCACGTGACACGACTAAATTCTGTGCCTATGACGTTTTCCTCTGGCCTCAACTCAACAAGCGAAACTCGTGCTGTCGACACCCGTAGAGCATGATTGGTTCAGCTGAGATCTGGGCAGAATTTGATCGTGCTACCTGTTGACGTAATTGTTAGGTCACTCGATCAGCGATGGAGAAACAGAGGCCCAATTTCTCTCTAGAATGGCGGACAATTTGTCTGCCTTCTTTCACTTTGTACCCACACAAGCTATTCGTGTGAAAATGATTGCCAATCTTCCTGCAGTTTTATGAGCTTTCCGAATGAAAAAATAATAATATTACAATTATTTAGTGATAAACACTCTTAGAAAATTTGCAATCTGCAAAGAGTAGGTTTAAAATACGGCTACTTACAATGGGTCAATATTTTATAAATTTTCGCAAGCATAAACGGTTCAAGTTTATTACAATAGTTTGCTTTTTTATTTCTCAACGGACTTTAAAATTTTCCCAATTCTCCGGACGTAGTTTGAAGAATTATTTACCTGCGAGCGGCGATTTTGAATTCGATTTCGTGATCACTTCTCCGAGAAAAATTACTGCACTTCTCAATTTGAAGGATAGGCCCTGTGAAGCCTGCATTTGAATGAAAATGTGTTAATGGGACAGAAGAATAACTACAACCTTACATAGACAATTTACAATTCAGAAGGATTTGAGTTCACACCTGAGTCGAGCCAAACTACGATTAATTTCCTTGACGTTACCTTAAGGAAAGGGTAAAACGGACGTATCTATCATAAAACATGATTTTCTCAAAAGGGGAAAAGCGGAACAAAATGGGAAAACAGAGCTATTGTTCCACATAATACACAAAATACTGAATAATACACAAACTACGTAACTGTAAACTCTTCTGAGAGAATCCAGAGAGAGAATATGAGAGAGAGAGAGAACTCGTCGGTGGGGATGCTATTTACATATAAGTGGCCGAGGAACTTGAAACAAGCAACCTTCACACAAAATGGCTGCTCATGTACAATATTTAACCAAGAAAGAACACAGCAGAGTAAAATTGGGTTAAGAGTATGCCAAACCACTTAGTCAAAAGGAAAACAAAAACTGTCACTAACAAACACACAAACGGCCGTTTTGAGGACCAAAATCTATGAGCACAGTCAAGATGTGAAAGGCAAGTGGAGAGAATAGGAGATGAAAACCACTGTAAGTGAATCAAGTGAAGGATGGTATTACAGAATTCAGAGAAGTTTGAGATCATCAAATAAACAAACAGAGTAATACCAAAAAAGGAGAACGAGAAACTACAATAAATGCACCAAACATCAAGCCGCAGAGAGGTGGAACAGAAGGAGCTGGTTAACCGCAAAATCAAAACATTGAGAAATCAAGGGAAATAATAGAAAACGGATAGCACGTATAAAAAACAGATAAACAGGTCTTAGATAATGAGGAAGGACGTTAAACCGACAGCCACACAGAAAACTCTTGTACACATACGGAACACATATAGTGGAGATTGATCCACTACATTCGTCAACGAGACAACAGTAGTAGGGGGTGGCATCCTCAAATTGGAGAATATGTTAGTTGATGTTAATGTAAGGCTCGGGCTCCAAGCCTAGGCCAAAACCGTGAAATATACAAACTTCATATTAAAATGTTTGAGTCAACAAATTATCTCAACTTTCAACCACAAACACTTGCGTTGTTCGATATTCGTGAGGCTAGTTTTAGGTACTACTAGTCCAGACCGCCATATTGGATTTCCAGAGTAATTGAGACTTTGGCAACGATGATATTTGAATTCATCGTACTTGTTCCAGTAAAAGTAGCCAGGTTTCTTATACTTCCTCCAAAATACCTATGGGATTTGGTAGGGCCGGATTTATATATCTAGGCGCCCTAGGCCCATGACTTCCAGCGCCCCCGCCCCTCCAACCTCATCACTTCCCTCCTTTTTCCCTTCCTAGCCTCACCATATGAGAAATGACTCTTCTCCGTCTTACGTTTAAATAATATTATAACAATAAAATAATTTCATTAAATACAATGAGCAATTTTAATTAAATTATTGTAGGCTAGTTGTTGAAAATATGTTAATTACACTGAATAAGAAGATAATACAAACTATTTTTCAATTTTATTATTTACAATATTGTTATTACATTTCGTTCGCGGCTTTTATTCAGCTTTAAGAAGATTCCTAGCTTCAGCCATTTTTGGATTCTACTTTTTCTAACATCACAAGTGGCACATTGCAGTTTCGTGATAGATTTACAATTTTAACAATTACAAACTCTAAAATTTCCTAAATACCTTTATAAAGTTTTTAAGAAGAAAGAATCTAAAAATTAACAATTCCAATCACAATACAAAACACTAAATACATTTATAAAGTTTAAAAAATCTAAAAAAAAAAATACAATTACATTACAAAACACAAAGCACACAAGACACTTATATCATATAAGGACATACAAAAACACTTTAAAGTAAACTAAAGAATGGTAAAGTCATCATATTTTCTCCTCGCTATTTAGCATTTATTGATTCATCCTCTTTTCCACTTCTCTTTATGTAGGAAAAAGGAAACGTAGATTTACATAATTGAACCCTACTATGTATCGGTATCTGTTATAATGGTCCACCCGCCAATACGTCACCCCTAAGAACTAGCAAGTTCAAAGTTAAATAAATCTCTATGAATGGACAAAAGTGACACTACAAACTTATTAGCTTCGATGAATACGTGGGTAGCTTTTTGAATTTTAAACATCATTTCTTGGAATATTCTTCTCCTGAAGATATAAAGTCAAGTTTGGGAGGAAATGTTTCTTCTGTCATAAAAGACACGTTAAGATATTTTTAAAATTGTAAGGTGTTTAAATTCATCTTTGGATCAGACCAGGATAGGATATAGGAGAGTAGCGGCCGGTATCTTACTTAAGGTACCATTCTGACGTTTGCCTGGTGAAACTGAAGGAAACTAAAGGGAAATGCCAGTCAGGATGATTGGTAGCCGGATTCAAACGAACGGTCCATTGCAGACCCGAAAAGACACTTTAATGTTCCTCATATACAAATATTAGCGTAAATTACGCCTTCATGCATACTTAACACAAAGTATGTCTTGCCATTTAGCAGAGATATTAATGACAGCGACGCCCTATATGTAACATAAACTTAAAAAATTAAAAAGGTTTTAAAGACATACTTTTCTTAAAAATTTCCACTAAAAAGTAAACAAAAATATATTTATGAATGAGTAAAATGAAAAGCATGTGGCGCTCTCTCATATACAGTCACTTTATAAATTCTTCAATTGGTGTGCCCCATGCTTTTCTTTTTAAAAATCATGCAAAAACATTTTTTTTTTTTTTACTTTTTAGTACGAATTGTTTAAGAAAAGTTTCTCTTTAAAAGTTATTTCATTATTTTTTTACCCAAATCCTAAAGTGTTCTGCAATCAGTGAAACGCAAAATCTTTGCAGGCTAGTTAGTATAGAAATATATGAAAGTAACAATGGAATATTATGTTTCACCGGACTTACGTCACTGTGCAAAATTTCATCATTGTATGAGATCGGGAATAGAGTTAAATTAACTTTGGAAGATTTGAGGACACCAGGAGCCATTGTGAACCAAAGGAAAGACTGTAATAATGATTGTTGATGTGTACAAAGACAAAAATAGGAATAAATAATGCTCCTAAAATAGGCTCCAATCTTTTTTCTACTGTTTCTAATGTAAATTAACATAACTTTAAAGTCAGTTATTTACGACAGGGTCAGGCGGTTCAAATGTGACAGTGTTTGGCGCTCTCTCTTAATGATTTTTCCTAAATATTGCTTACGTCTCGTATTTTAAGTAGCAAATTATATTTTTTCGTTGTAAAGTGCGCCCCTGAGAAAGTTGCACCCTTAGGCCCGGGCCTAGTAGGTTTATCCATAAATCCGGTTCTGGGATTTGGAATTCCTGAAAAGTGGGCTAGCCTATTAGTACGCGATTAATGTGAAAACTAAAAATTAAATCTAGGGAACAAGAATTAAAACCCAGAAAATATGACATGAAAAGATTGTTCATTTTATTTTATGTGAGCTAGATGTAGCGCTATTTTTAGTTTCTTGAAACTCTTTGATAAAAAAAAGTTTTAGAATATTTTTTGTCTTCAAAATTCTTGTTTAAATACTGTTTAGGAATACTTTCTTTGAAATGCTTTTCAGATTTTTCTTTCAATATTTTTAGAATTCTTTGTTTAAATGCTTTTAGAATTTTTTCTTTAAACATTCTTAATCATTCCAAAAACTAACGATCAACAATCCTTTCTATCGGACACAACAAACTTCCTTTTATTTTCTTCCTTGTTATCTTTCTCAGTTTGCAATAACAAGAAACGATTAAGAAAAAGGCACAAGAGAGACAGATAGGGAGAAAGAGAGAGGAGGAAACAAGAGTGGAAGATAAAATGGAGCCTTCAGGTGGCGCAACTGTGCTGCTGGGTCCTTTTGGGTTATTCTTCAGGTTGCTGGCAGCCGTAAACAAAAGAACATCGTATTTTTCTGTGCGAGCAGAGGCGGTAATGGAGAGAGATTGGAGGGTAATTCAAGAGATACATCCAGCAGATCCTCTCTCGCCTATTCTACCTTTTCTCAGAGCATCTATTTCGTTCCAAAGAAGATGAAGGCAACGGTGATGGATAAAACTGCACAGAATTTCCCTCGATAGCTTTCGACCAAGAGAGCGTGAAGCCTGAGCAAAAGAACGAGTGAGAAGGAACAAACGCACGACCAGCTTTTCCTTCGGGATGGAAAGAAGAAGAGAGAATGTTGCTGTCTTATGCCTCTGTCACTTTTGATTTTCTCTGTTTTACTATTTTCTCGTTTTTTGAAATTAAAGGGAAACAAACTCTCATTTGGTGTAACAAAATATAAAGCTTATTTCGTTGAATTTCTTCCCCCACCACCACCACCACCAAAAAAAAATATTTCAGCATTATTTGCTGGCATTCCAAAGTTCACCTCCCTCCTTGTGCCGAAGGAATTATTTAAATTTTCTTCTCTAAGAATATATGAAGAGTAAAAGCTAGCTTTCACAGGAATGTGTGAAGTAGTAAAAATGTATTGTCTAATAATACTGCATTTTCATTGTTTCTTTTTTTTTCAACAAGGCAGTTTCTACTCTAATGAATGTACGTAGTATCAAAGTAATGGAAGTTCTGGTTTGACACACACGAATTATAATACAATAACAACATTGACCTTGGAGTGGACAAGTTATTGTGCTAGTAATATCAATCTGCAAAATCGAATAGGAAATATCAGGGGGGTAGAAATATATGCAATATTCTGTTAGCATATCGATGAAGTAATTTTGTTTATATAATAAAGATTTCGTACATTAAAGAGAGTAAATTTTCTTGATTTTTATTTGATTTCTACTTATCAGAGAGTTTTTAACTACTTCAGTATTAATTTACGTAGCAAAACACTATTTTAAACCTGCTAGCATCTCCAAACTTATTATTATAGTCACCAAGCTAAATATTCTGGCAGCAGAGATCCCGACAGAATTTTCAGTTTCGGAGGGGGGGTGTAAAGCCATAATTGGGAGGGCGTAAGTGAAGTTTAGCAACGGTTTTGATCAATGTTTACCGTAAGGAGTTCGTGCAGAATCACTGCCTGGTATAATTCCTGCGTTTGTAACCCACACAACGCAGGTAAGAGTGGGTGGATTCAGTGGTCTCGCTCGATTCATTGCTACATATTTAAGTTTACGACCCTAGATTTGTTTTCTTTTTGATTTGGTAAGCTTTCCTCGTTCAAGGCATTTATTTAATCTACGCAATGTCTGTTGTAATTGAGTCTCGCCTGATTTCTACTTTTAAGCTTGTTTGTGTTTATCTTAACTTTCGGTTATAACTGGTTTGTACAATTTAGGCTGTTTGAATGTAAAAAGAAAACACTTCAAGCAACGAAATTGAGACTTTAATATAATTTTCTCAATTCCATTTTCTTGTCTTGTATAATGTGACTCCCATATGGAAAATTATAAGTAGCAAAACGTTAAATTTCTCTTTCCGCAGTTTTATACAGAATTTGGAAATAACGTGAACAGTTTATTAAATCGATGGAAGAGCATCGCTGTTCTGAACAGAGCGCAAGCAGCCATAACTTTTTTAGTCCATACTAAAAATTTACTTTTTATTGTATATAGGAGCTCAACAACTTATTGTGACTCCTGTCTACCCTGACTTTTCCGTCGCTCATTCAGATTGCGACTGTCATAGCTGTTGTAAAAATACAATAGCTATGACGATCAGGCACTTAATTATGTAATTTACAATTGGATTATTAAACAAAAGAATGTTACTAACTAACTGAAAATAACATTCGTCAACTTGTAATTAACTAAACTGAAACTTTTTCTAACGCTAGAATTCAATTTACTATCTGACTGAATTATTTGTGTACTATTTCTTAAAAAAATAAAATGTCTATCCTTTATTATAAATTATGTACGACATAGACCTCTATCGGCCGGTGGCTCATAAATATTAGCCATAAAAACATGTTTAATTTTCCCTGATATTGAAATATATTTAGTGTCATTTTTCTCCGTCCCGGAATTCCTCGAAGGATTCTAACCCATAATTTTTGCAGCATTAAAGATAAGCGCGAAATACATATTGTATATCTGCCATTTCGTATCTATACGAATTAGGTGGTATAGGTGACGAACATGCGAAAATAATCTCCGGGAATTTAAGCGAAATTCGCTCATACTGGCAATAAAAGCGATAAAAAGAGAAAATGTATAAATTTTGCGAGGAATTAATGATAGTCTTAAAGGTGGAATATACATATATTGTGAGTTTCCACTTTTCGCCCAAACGCTAAAGATATGAAGTCGCAGTTCAGAGATGAATTGTGCGTCATCCATAAATTACTCGTGTCATATGAGTCGTGTCACATGTGACGGCATAGCGTCAGGATCACTCAGTCAGTTGACCTCATTCTTGGAACACTAATTCCTGTTCAAGTTAGTCAACATTAGCGAGACAAAGCATCAACATGGGACGTGCGAAGGATGTGTCTGCTAAGTGCAGAGCTTTTGAATTTAAAACTAAAGGATTTTATTGTGACGAAGGAAACATAAGTGTTCCGCAAATATTGCAAATGTACGCATAAATTAGGAAAAGAAAGACACTTCCGTCAAACATTGCAAATCAAAGGATAAAGACAACATGAAGCCGAAGAGGAGGCTTCAATGTAGAAAGAGGCAAACTTCTACCGAAAGTGGAATCTCGGTGATAAAACAGATGAAAATTGAGAGATCAGGATTCATCTTGGATAAAACAGAAATGTTTTTGAGGTGCACATACCCTTGGGAAAACCTGACAATCCGACATTTCGAACGTGGTTGAACCGATACGTCAAGGATAAGATAATACAAAAGATAATTTCAATTATATGTTTTATTGTTTTACATTTGATATACAGCGCCTATAGGATAGTTTTGGTTATGTATGCGGGCAGTATGAAGGACACTAATGAAAGAAGAAGGTGTTGTATCTTATTGCATTCTTAGTTTTAATGCATAACAAGTCTGGACTGTTTGACATGCTTAAAGACATAAAGTGAACACATTTTGACATTTGTTTTGAAATTAATGCTACAAACGTCTAAAATCGTCATATTTTCTTGCTACCAAATCTTCAAAATTTAATGCTATAAACTTGAAAAATTAATACTATAAAAATTGGGCTCTACTTATATCCAATGACCCAATTCCTAAAGATCGTGGCATAATATAAAACGTACCTATTATGTCAAAATTTACTCTGCCCAACCAAAGGCGTAACTAGATATTATGAGCCCCTCCGCAAGAGCATAGCTAAGGTTGGAGGTTGATTCGGCCTATTGAGAGGCTAGGGTGAAGCCCCCCCCCCCCCCTTCGAATGGTCGATTCCCTGGATCGCAGCGTTTTGCGCCATAATAGTTACGTCCCTGTGCCCAACTCTTCATGTTTGTTCTAAGGAGACTCGCCTTGTATGTACATACAAGAGTTTGGCGCCCTAGAATTCAAAACAATCTTACTTCCGGTGTAACTTATGTAGGAGTTTGAGGCATGAGTGCATCACAACATCTCCAAAATTCAACTGAAATATTTCAATATATTTTAACTTTAATTTCCATCATTAGAAATTCACAGCCCTCTACAGGAGTACCCAGTAATCTCTCATATGAGCTCTCCCACCTTTCTATATGTTTATTAGGACCAGAGAAAGACCGACAAGGTAATAGACGTGTTCATAAAATTTTCCATTTTGGAAACACACACTAACTTAGTGAAGATTATCTCGTTTAAAAACAAAATGGAACGTCACAACTTAGTTTCAGACTGATCTCTGCCCATTACCCAAAGTGACATCAACATTTTAGATGCCAAGGTACAAACTCTAGTTGCACTGAGGTGGAATTGCTAATATTTAAGCGACATTAAAAATCACATCCGTTTTGTTATCTATATCACATCACATACCTATGCAATCTAATTTTAATTAATAAAAATAAAAGCAATGTGAAAATATTTGTGCTAGGAAATACTATGTTTCTGTTCAAGGCACGGTTTAGGAAACAATTAGAGTCCATTTTGAATTGACTAAAGATAATGATTTTTCCTGCACATCTTCCATTGGGTACACAAATGAAACTTAGAGCACTAATAAAAGAAAATATAGGGTTTACACGCAATTGCAGATGTGTAATATTTTTAATTTCTTTGACGGACATAAAAGCATCTACCTTTTTTCATAAAGTTTGATCAAAAATCTACTGCTACATAAATATCGTTGTTTTAAAGGTTAAAGACGTATTTGGATTGTCTTTTATGAAAAGAAAATTGGGTGTTCTAACAGTATCACCATTTCTATTAATATATTACGAAAATGGTTGAACAAGACAATATTCAGAGATCAGCAGTATTGTTGACCTGTATCGTCATTAATGAAACATTTACCCTCAAAGATGACCTCAAATGGAGCGATAGAATGAAAAGTGGAAATGATGTGTGAATGAAGTAGACCTGGACCTAGATTGAAAGTACAATCCCGTCATTCGGCTGGCACGACTGAGAGAAACACATTGAATGTCAAGGATGTCAAGCCGTTGGTATCTTCAGAATGCGGAACCAGCGCTCTACTAACTAGCCTACAGGCTCTTAGTTTATGGTTAAAATATAATAATTAATTCACGTTTTATGATTCCCTAGTTTGACATCCACGAAATTAATGCTTTGCTATTTTTAAATTTTATCGACAAAATTTCCTGTTGCTTTCTTTCCCCGTGGTGTAATATTATATCAGAGTAGACATTTATACACGTTTTCAATTTAAATAATAAAAAAAACAACAAGATGAAGTTAACAATTGAGTTAAACATATTCTGTAGCGAACTCCTTTTATCCTCTTCAAAAGACCTTGACTGCTGGGTTAGAAGCTTTAATGCAATTATGATCAGCTGTTAAGTTTCACGGAGAAGTGAGATTTCCAATAACTCCACAGAGGAACAAAATCTTCAGAATGCGCTTGCGTGCAGCGTTGCCAACTGTGAAGGAGGAAATGTTACTAGAAAAAGACCAGCAAACATGTTGTTTATTTTAAAATACTGCGGGAGCTAACGGAAAACCATGAAAATAAAGAATTAAACCTTAAAAGTGAATCTTAGTGTGTATGCCAAATGTAATCTGGAAGCATTAACAATTGTTATAGAAAATAATGTTGATGGGTGTTCTCCTCTAGATAGATCCATTAACAGAAGATTCTGATCAAAGTAAAACGATGGTGTTTTTTTATTAGATGAAGATGACGTCTTAAGGACAGGACCTACAGTTTAAAGTGTTCTCTGAAACATTTCTGCCCCACTTGAAACCCTTAATTATAAAACAGGGAGTGTAGTCATTCATTCAACAGCGATCATACTCACACACTTATGCAAAATGTCTTTCCAAGCAATACGCAAAAAGGGAAATTTAATTAATCTTAAAGAGATCTTTATGTTGTTTTTTTTCATAATTATAGGAGAAAGAAAAGTATGTGTTGATCCATTATCCATTGAAACACTTTTTGATCCATTATCTTCGTCCTAACTTTAGTTCATACGTTTACAAGAAGACGACACAACTCAAAACAGTAAATGCTGTTACCGCTCATATAATAATAATAATTATAATAAAATAAATCAAAACAGTAAAATTATGCAAGAGAAAAGAAGTGAGGAACAAAGAAGTCATCTTGAAAATCCGTCAACCGGAACAGTGACACATCTGCTATCTACCGGCCGTCGATATAACTATATCTTGACATAACAAAAAATAATTGAGTTGAGATTCTTTTCCTTCAAACGTGTGACTTGTAGTCTTTGAATTATTATAATTTTTAGGAAGTAAATGTAAAGGTTTGCAGTTTTGCGCAATTAGTAACGCCGGCTTTCTAATAATTACATACTTGGAGCAGAAGAATACGAAAATATTCAATTACTGAAATATTAAATTATACAATGCCTTAAACATCGTGCATGTGTTTCAAAATACAAGAATACCCACTAACCTTTACACGGTATGTTCCCAAATGGACAATTTATAAACTGACTTTCATTCAAAATATGTTTAAAATTAAACAGTAGTTCCAACAAACACAATGCTAACCTGAATTTGTATTTGAAATGTATAAATTGATCCCTTTATATCTATAATCTGTACGGCACTGATTGATTTAAATACACCATTTAAAGTTTTGCATATACTGTATTATAATATATTTTCTTTGGATGCCCTGGATCGAATAGGTTTTGAGCTTTCCGCAATGGATGATATTGCTGATGTAGTATACGTTCCATCACTATTAGCCATCGCAAATCTCAAGAAGAATAAAATTATTTATTTTGCTTTTAATAGTGACTCAAATAAACCCCACTTTTTGTCAAAAGTTTTCCTTCGACCCTGCATACAATTTTTCCTTCAGCTACACTGGTTTTCCTAGTTTCATATTTGAATTCGGTACATACCTACATGAATGGTTTTTTTCTTTGTTTCTAACTCCTAAATGCCTAAAACTCCTGACATTCCGAAATGCCTTAGAATTGAATTCAAAGTCACAAACTTTCCCAGTTTTGAGCTTGCAATGGATTTACTAAATCTCTCTAAATAATACGCTTATTTTTATAAGTGTTAACTTCAAACGTCCAAAAATTATTTCCATGTTTAAAAAATAACTTATTAGACCCGTATATATCTGTTATCTTTTGTCAAATGCACGGGGGGGGGGGTTCTGTTACTAATATAATTATTTGTTGATGTAGTTATGAATATTGGCCGATGTTCTGTTTACATATCCCAACCCTGACTCTTAACTCAGCGACACATCTGTCGGAAGACTTAAGGGCACTTCTTGCGCCCGACCCTACTTTTAAACATTTTTCGAAATATTACAAAATCTAAGAGCACTATAAAAAAAATTCTAGAACATAATGCACTAGCACTCACAAATTACCACGAAACACACTGCACAGCGATCCCGAAATTCTCTCTATTGATGACTATTACGTTTTCAAAGTTAATGACGTAATTATTTAATTGAAGTCGACTCATCCAGGGACATGATCTCAAGATCACTGTCCATTGAATTTCATAGTAATTTGTGAGTACTAGTAAACTATGTTCTAAAAAGTTTGATTTTGAATAATTTTGAAAAATGTTGGGGCGGGCTCAAGGAGATCCGTTAAAACAGTTGTGAGACACATTCTCCAGTGAAACATATAAGAATGATATATCATAGATTTCACTCTGTGTCCCAGTATTCATCTATTAAAACTGAGTTAATACTCTAATTACCCGCATAAAAATTGATTCGTGCCAAACAGAAGTTGGACTTCTTTCAGACTCCTGTAGAGGTCCTAAGCTTTGCCACCGATTCATAAGAAACTGGGTATTTGCAAGATGTTATAGGTATGATAATTGGGTCTAATTAGAGGGAAAGGTCTTACGCCTGCCATCCAAACAAATATAATAATTCGGTAAGGAAATATAATGTTGTGAAACTGACGCCATTTGAATCAACAATTTTAGTGGTATAAAATGTTGAATTTTATCTTTAACATTTTGTAATAAAACATAAATTTTAGTGGAAATTAAGGCACCCCTGATGACAACGTCTTAAACTGTGCGTAGTAAAACCTAGCGGAAAAAAGCTAAGCAAATTAAAAGGACCTGTCACCTTTAGCTTGTACGATTAGCTAACAATGCCTCTGATGTAGAGAAAATCACGAATCAAATCACTCTGGAATCGCATGCTGTGACCTGAGCTACGTTAAAATATTTGTGCAGAATATAACTTCTTTACACGAAATTACACCGTAATATGAAAGTGTTAAAATGGTGCATCCAGCATTCCGCATCGTTTCAAATTCTTGGATAAGGTTAAGGCTACCCGTCATCAAGACATTGTACCCTCTTAGCGTTCTATTCGCAGATTTAATGCACAAAGTACCCATTGGACCATATTTTCGCCTTGAGACCAATTTTGTAAAAGAAATGGAAATACAATGGGACGGTTCACCAACTATTCATTGATTTTAAGAAAGCATATGTTTCTATCAAAATGGAAAAGTTATACAGTATGCTGATACGATTTGGAGTTCCGAAAAAAAAATGGTTCAACTAGTGAAGATGTGTCTCAGCGATCCCATAAGCAGAGTACGGATAGGTAATAGTATGTCAGATAGTTTCAAGATTTGCAACGGATTGAGACAAGGCGAAGCCTTGTCACCACTACTGTTTAACTTTGCTTTAAAAATTAAAGGGAACAAAAATGGACTATCATTGAATGGTTTGAATCAACTGCTCGTAGACGCGGATGATGTAGATTTAATAGGGGACGATATAGATGCACTACAAAGCAACACCGATGTCTTAGGCGATTAGCTAAAGTCTACAGGTAAACATAGATAAAACAACGTACATGATAACAAGCCGAAACACAGGGAATGAAGGAAATAAAATTATAAGAATTAGGGATGAGGTCATAGAGAAAGTAAACAACTTTAAATGCTTGGGAGCATACGTAACAAGCAAAAATCAGGTTACGAATGAAATAAAAAGTCGCTTAGTATCGGGGAACGCATGTCTTTATTCAGTCCAAAAACTTTTACCATCGCGATTAATATCAAGGAAATTGAAAATAAAAATATACATACCGCTTATTCGGCCGGTAATACTTTACTGTTACGAGAGTTGTAGTACGACCCTAGCAGATGAACATAAATTACGTGTATTTGAAAATAAGGTTTTGAGAAAGATATACGGGCTGAAACGGGACGAGATGACTGATGAATGGAGGAGACTGCATAATGAAGAACTCCACGGGCTGTCCGATTCACCAGATGTTGTAAAAATAAGGAAATCACGACGACTACGGTGGGCAGGGCATGTAGCTCGGGTGGGGGGAAAATGAAGATTATATTCTATCCTGGTTGGAAGGCCGGATGGAAGAAGAACATTGGGAAGACCGAGACGTCGTTGGAAGGACAATATTAGAATAGGTCTTCGAGAAGTTGGTGTTCGTGAAGAAAACTTGGGTGATGTTGCACAGGATAGAATCAAATGGAGACTGTTTGTTACTGCGGCGATGAACTTGCGAGTTCCACAAGCCAAGGAGTTAGTTAGTTAATGCATAAAGTACAATTTGTATGTTCTCCAATTTTACTGATCTAAAACCTAAAGTCTATCTGCAAGTCACACATGAAATACAATTCGAATCTAACGATAAAGTCTCCGAAGATTTAGTTTAAATGTCTCCGTAACACATCCCGTACTACTACTATTACAAAAAAAAACAACGTGCCTCTCTCTTTGAAAAGTTAAGGCATAAAGTCCCTGCGATGGTAACACTGTGCGAAACCTATCTATGAAACAGGAAGTTTGTCCCTGTGAGAGTAGTAGTGTTTGTCTTCCTCGTCGGATGCGATCCAAGAGTGAGAAGAGCTTCAGTGTTGGCTGATGCCCGCTGCGCGGAGGACGCACTGCACGGCGCCACGCGCCCGCAACTGTGTTCGAGCGTTTTTCGGGACGTTGTTTTCTAACCTCGGTCTTTTCGGGGTGGTTGTCGGTTATGTAGTGTTGGGGGCCCTCATGTTTGAGAGTCTTGAAGCTAATTACGAAAGGGAACAACGTGGAACTATCAAGAGATACAGAGATGACTGCCTCGATGAGCTTTGGCAAATTACAGGTAGGTTATGTTTACAAAATTTAAAAATAATACAACACAAAGGAAAAATCGTGAATTATGCAAACATCACTTTATCCTTGGCAGAAATGAGTGCTTTTATATTCCTTGGGACACTATAATTGTACCTTACTTTATTTTTGCAGAAATATTACAAATAGCGGCGATGTCAGTTTTGTATCGCTACCAACTGTCTTCTTATATAACCCCATATTTCTAATACCCAAAGGAATTTGGAGAAGGTTTTAATTTGCTGAAATTAATTAGTGATGGGGCTTAACAGATTTTTTAGTACATTAATCCTTTTGTGAGCCACGGTTGCTCTGTGGTAGATTACTTATCTCCGATGCATGAGGTCTCCGTTTTGATGCCGGCTACTGCGTTGTGGGCTTTGAAGTGAACAAAGAGCGTGGGGTGGGTTTTTCTCGTGATTCTCCCGTTTTCTCCCACTTTTTTTTTTTATTTCACCAATTCTCAAATCATCCATTCGACCATAGCCTAAAAGCATTGTTGGGCACGTTACTTTTAAAATGTAACGAGTTACTTTACCCACTGTCAAAAAGTAACGCGTTGCCAGTTACTTTACTCGCTTTCAAAAGTAACGCGTTACTTTCGCACCGGTTCTTGCATCTTTTGTATTGGTACTGTGGAAAGAAAACTGGTGGAAATATAAATTTATTTGGCCCTGATTATATACACACCCAACACATGCATACCTACAAATACATTAAACCTTAGACTTTGAAAAATCTAAAGTGCTAAACAGCAAAGGAATAAATTAAACGAAAACAATAGGAAAAATGATATCAGTACTTAGAGCAGATTTAACGTGGGGACGAAAATGCAGATATTTTTCCGTGTTACGATCATCTTGATGTCGTGCTAAAAAGTACTATTACGAGTACTAAAATTACTCAGTTTCCACATTGCTTGACCTTTCAAAAATCATGGGCAACACTACTCTTGACCTTAGAGTTGGCTTGACTTGACTTTTACTTAAGAATAAATATAATAAACTTACCTTAAGGTGCTTCTTTAAATTTGCCGACGAATTTCGTGCTGTAGGCAAATGTTTCGTCTTCACACACAGCACACCCTTCACCTTCGAATTTCCATCTTCTGCATTTTCGTCTATCAACAAAAGATATTTTCTAAGAGACACAGAAGGCAGATGATTCGATCTGTTTAGTGAGTTAAGAGCCTATGTATATTCCGTGATTTTTGAACACAAAAACTAGCTGAATGTCTACACTTTAAACTGGAAACTAATCTTCTGAATATTTTCACGTTGAAGTTCGTCAATAGGTTCCGCGCATGAATCACGTGTTGATTTTATCGTTGTCATCTACACAAACGCCTACAGCGTGGCTTGACCCACCACAATGTTAAATAGCAATTCTCGGAAATACATTCCAGGAAAATTCTAAGAAATATTTCTTTCTTGACAAAGGAATTGTGTTTGTTTCTTTGCAAACAACAGATGAAAAAGTAACACAAAAAGTAACGTCGTTACTTGGAGAAAGAGTAACTATTTATCCGTTACAGTTACTTTCAAAATATGGTAACGCGTTACAATTACTCGTTACTGAAAAAGCCTTCCTAAAAGCCTTCAATAAAATTGAAAGCCAATTTGATGTTTGTTGTTAATCTTTATCAGGAGTCAATTCCTTTTCAGTACGTTAATGATACTCTCTGCAAATCTTCCAAGTGAGCTAATTTGTCTTTTAGTTCTGGGTCAACAGAGATTTGTAAGTATTCCATGCATTCAAGTATGCATGTTGGAACCTGTACTACTCTCTCTGTTACTAGTTCCACTGTTTCCTTTACTTTTACCGTCACAACTATTACTATTTCCACTAGCACTAGACCTATTACTATTTGATGTTTTACTAGGGTTTTTCCTCAGTCACACCAGGCAAATGCCGGGATGGCACCTTCAAATAAGGCCCTGGCCACAACACCTTTCCCAATCCTTTCCCTTCCCTATACCTGCCTGAGCCTTAGACGCCTAAATAACATAACATAAAATAATATAGAATAAACTTGTCACCGTAAGCTAAACGTGATAACTCCTGAAGGATTGTCTCGTATTCGGAATATCTCATAATCTTATCTTAGAGTGGGCCATACTGACCGTTTTCTCCTCCTCTTCATACTAGATGACTAATGTTTGAAATTAGGTTCAAGGACGCTACCTTCTTCATCCTTCCACTCACGAACTGAGTAACGTTTAAGATTTACAGCTTCTATTGTTGAGCCTACAGTAAAAGGCATAAGAAAAATATTTCCAAACGTTTTCAGGAGAAAATACAAAGTCTGTTAGTAAAGCAAGATACTGGCAACACTGTGAACGAATCGGCAAACGCTGATACCTCCACCTATCACATGAAAGTAAGGTTAACCCTTGCCGTAGACTCAGAACAAGTTTGAACTTGCTCAAGTTGTTTTTGAATTGTAGAGAGCGTCTGAAGTTTAGTAGTTTGTGAGGCGCGTTACGGAAATGGATTCGCAAAATTTTGAGCAACCTTGTGCCATCAGATTTTGTGTAAATTTTAGGGAATTAGCTACTGTGACTTATGAAAAAGTTACAACGGGCTTATGCAGAACATTTCCTATCCATGGCACAAGTGTTCAGATGGCAAACGGCCTTTCTGGAGGGCCGAAAAAACTTAAAAAATGAATCTCGTGCGGGAAGACCTTCAACCTTAGAAACGGACGACTCTTGTGGTGTCAGACCGTCGGTTAACGTTGGTAATGAACAGTAGTGAGTTAAATTTGAATTAGGTTGAGGTTCATGAGATTTTAACACAAGGGTTTGGAATAAGAAAAGTATGCACCAAGATAGTTTCACTTGTATGCTGCACCACAAGAACACCTCATATTACATGGCAGTCGGCATGAATATTTTTTGGCAGAAAAAAAAACTATTCTTGTGTTTTACCAGTTCCCTATTGGGAGAATGACTGCCATTGTGACTTTTTGTTATTCCCCTAAATCAGAAACCACCTGAAAGCATTAGAAATACCGTTTTTATTAATATTTTGAACGATATTCTGCCGCTGCCCATTGATTTGAAAAGGGTAAATTTAATACAAGAAAATCGGTGTAATTACTTTTCTAACAGACACTGTAATCTCCTCCAGATAATAAAGTCAATCTTGTGGAAGTCACAATTTCTAAACAGAGGTTTTGAAACTTATCCTAAGATTTCATCATCTCAGAGATTTAATCAAAGATATTCTGACTCGAAAGACCTTTCGGCGAACATTATTCCACGAAAAGTGTTGAAGATAATGGCCATGAAACAATGAAGTAAACACTGGCAAAATGACGAAACTCTTGGAAAACCTTAAAACAGTATGCCTTCAGGAGAACGTATTTTCCCGGAAATCAACGACGGTTTTTGTGGACTGCGAAAATAGATGTTGTTTATTTTTCAATATTAAGAATATTTTTCTTCAAATCGCAACATTTAATGTAGGTATTTAGCGTTTTCCTTGTATGAACAGCTGAAGTAAATGTTTTAATATGAAGGGGAAGCTTATACGAATGTCATATTTCCTCGTCGGAACAATTAAAGCACATTTTAGGAGGAAACTTTGAGTGACCTCTCGGATCTTCTCATCTGATAAACAGCATGGTAGAAAACGGCGGAACAGCAGTTTCGTGTCTCTTTGTTATGTTCTTAGACACGAATGATGAGAAACAATTCAGAGAGATATATAA
The DNA here is from genome assembly GCA_022664845.1 of Lepisma saccharinum. Lineage (NCBI taxonomy): Eukaryota > Metazoa > Arthropoda > Insecta > Zygentoma > Lepismatidae > Lepisma > Lepisma saccharinum. The sequence continues at coordinate 9,825 of JAGDQP010009802.1, read as the reverse complement.
GGAGGAGAAAAGTAATAAAGAAAACTAAAATGGCTTCTGCAGATGGCAGCATGGTGCTGTTGGATCGTCACGAAGTATTCGTCACGTTACAAGCAACCGTGAACAGACAAAGAATGTTTTCTTTCTTTGCTAAACGAACAGGCAGAATTTGGCAGTAATTGAACAGGTACAGGATGTAGTATTCTCTATCTTTTTCCCTCGCTTCCCATTCGTTTCCTTGGAGAATCGATTTCGTTGAAGAAACATTAGGCCGATGAGTTCGAAGGTAGAGAGGCTAAAGCTTTAGAGCATTTTCCAAAGCAGTTTACGCTAAAGAAGTCTTATCCCAGAGAGAATATAAAACGTACAGAGAAGAACACATCTTAATTTTTTCATTCAAAGTAGAGAGAGAGAGAGAGAGAGAGATACAAAACATCTGTTTGCGTTCCTTATGTCTCAGATTTCTCCATTTTGCTATTTTCCTGTTGCTTGAGATAACGAGAAAAAGAAAATTGTAGTTTTTATTTGGAAGATAAAAATTTGAAGTTCGTTCTCGTAGAATTTAGAATCTCGTCTATAAAAGCTATATTTCTTTATCACTTTGATCAATTCAGTGTTTCTGTTGGGTTTTTGGCTCTAAATGTACTAAATGATTCTATCTTTTTTTCAGTGTGAACTGCTGCTTTTAATATTTGAAAATTTTCAATTCAAGATATCTTTTATATAAGAATCACTGCTAATGTTCTGATAACTTGGATACTTCGAATTGAATTAAATTGTATTATATTGCAATTACAGTGATAATTAGCTACTTTGTCTAGGACCAAAATTGAATAGGGAAGAAAACGTGATAGAGAAGTCTTCCATAGCGTAGTTTGAAGGTAGCTAATTTGCCACGACTGGAAAACCCTGGAAAATGTCTGTTTGGATGGCCAACCGCTGGAATTTCTTACTCAAAGTCAACGCTTTTCCAACTGAGCTATGGTCGCTGGGTTTGAAATTTGCAACACTATTAAAATACTTGAATAAAGTTTTTTTTTCATTAACTTTCCGCAAAATTTTAAAAATTTACTCTCGTTGTACTTTATAGATAAAATCTAGTTTATTACTACAAAAAGACCCTGACGTCAGAGTTAAAAATAAATATAACTTTCAAGGAAGTTATTGTAAAAGATAAGTCGTTTGTTTCTCAGTTTAATTGTTTTGTCTAACCAATCTCTTCTGGGATTTTTGAAGGTCCATCAGGAAGCCTAAAAGGGTCCGCTGGAACTATGTACTATTATGTTAATAATGCTCTACATTTTCTTTATAATACTTTTACTTGTATCAATAATCAAAACTAGTATCACTAATTGCAATCTTATTTCATCATAGAGATAATATGCGTTGAACTGTTAGCAATTAGATTATATCAGAACTTTTATTCATTAATCCCTAAACGTGAAAGTCTCTATTCACTCAACCAGCCACCTATAATTAAAATAACGATTTTTTTTAATGGATTAAAGGAGAATAGAAGAGAATTTAAAAATCTCCCATTGAACTTTAATTTCTTCTAAATTTGGCCATCACATTTTCTGGAAAGGGACCTAAACTATCTTTAAAAATAGTTAAGGTATACCGTTAACCCTTGTCATATAGGCAACCATTCAGACATTATCGATATGTGGGTTATATAACACTTCAGGGGATAATGATTGTACTGCGATACGTGAGTAGGGTTGCCAATTTAGTTACTTTGTCACTTAGTATTGTATAATTTATTGGTCACACGATTTGCATGACGTAATTTTTGATTGTTTTGAATTATATTGTTTTCTAAAGTATTATTCATTTTTCACGCTGAGTGTTTTCTGATATTTAAAAGCCTGGTATATGCAATCTGAACGTATGCAAAAATTTGGAATTAAATATTTATTGCATATAGTAATAGAATAACATGTGTGCGTATGCAAGGACATTTAACACCGCACACGAATACAATATAACTTTATGAGACAAATTGCAGTCGTAGTTATTAAAATCATTCAAAAATATCGGGACTATGTTCTGTAGACGGAATACTACTATTTGACAAATGTAATTAGACGAACCATTGCACGATAACTGCTAACAGATGCTCCCGGTAGGTGACAGAGTATACAGTAGCAACTTTTACAGACTTTTTAGCACCACACAAAATTCACAGGTTGTAAAATATTTTAAGAGATTAACACTACAAAACAGGACACTCTCTAATTGATATGTGTTTCCTTTTAGATAATAATTTAAAAAATTGCATGCGATTTTTGTTTAGCTTGCGAGCCGGAAGAATGTATTACCTAGCTATTAAGTATTTGTCATGGATCCATCCTTGATTATAAAACAAGGTAGTGCTTCAGACCTATTATTAGTCGGTAAACCGTAAAAACAATAGTTTTTTTCCTGTTTTAATTAATAAATCATCAAAAGAACAATAAATGCGCATTTCTTGTCATTAGAGAAATGAAAGATGTTTAACAGAAACAGATTCCCAATTGTAAGTAGCGACATTGAAATGTGTTGAGAGTCGTGATGAGCATTGATTAATTTGTTCTCTTAATTTCCTAACTGTGTAACCTAGAAATCCAAACTTTATTTAAAATTTGATGTAAATATATTCAAAGCTATTACATAAAAAAACTTATCTGAGTAGCAAATCGAAAAGTAGAAGTAAATTCACACAGTGTTTCTTTCAGAGGGGTGACCGGGGAGGATATTACCCCCAGGCAGAGTCAATTAATCCCTCAATTAAAAATAAATATTGTAACAGCAAAGGCTCATCCATTGTTCTACTAGAATTTCAAACTGTGTAGTAAAATGAACAAGAAACCTTGGAAATTTACTGTACACTAAATTTCACTCGCAAATAAGTAAAAAAAAAATCCATTCCAAAATTCAATATTCATTTCTTCTGAAACTGCAACATTTTCCAGAAGAGGTGAAAACAAAATACTCAGTTTGTCTAATAAAAAATCGACGTAATGATTTTTCGAAATTGTGGGACTGTCAAAAACCAAAAAATCCTGTGGTTTTGTCCCTCTATTATACACTGAGGCTCAGTCAGAGTTCTTATATCGAAGTATTTTCTATTCTATTGCAATTCCAACAAGTTCTCAGTCATTTCTGTAGCTATTGTTACTAAATCTACACTATTTTAACACTTCAACATTTCTCTTCCCTTTTTACACACTCATAATAATGTGTAAGAATTGAAAATCCACGTGTCCATCAACGTGTTAAACAATTTAATGTCAACTTAATCCCCCATACTTCTTTTCCTTTCTACGTTTTACTAAGGGCGCTATGAGGTCTTCCTACCCACCCTCGCTTCACTTTTACTTCCTCTAAAGAACTAAAATACCCCCAGAAGATTTTTTTCCTGAAAGAAACACTGAAATCACATAGCTCCATGGGTTGATTCTGTATGATTCATTTATTGGATAAACAAACATGTTTTGCCGGTGTATTGATGAACCACAGGTATTTAAATAGGTATTAAGAAGATTTATCTGATCTCATTATTAGTAACACACAGAGCTACACAAATTAGCCAGAGTTGTATGTCATTCATAATGAACAAGAAAAAGTAAGTAATTTTTTTTCGGTTTAAAATGTAAAAAAATTATATTCGATAACTTCATGAAATCAAAAAATTTAACATTAGTTTTACATTTGACTTGGTGCAATAAATAGGTTGTGTTTGAAATGCGTTCCGAATAAAAAAGCATTATTGATAACAATTTATTAAGTTATCAAAATGCAAAGAAAACAATACCCGCAATTAGCACATTTTTTTTCGTAGAATACAGATCCTAAAACGTTTCCAATAAGTGTTTGCAGAAGACCGTGAAAGAAATACAAAGTTATTGATCATTAAATTTGACTGCAATCCAGCTATATGTGTCCGTCGTGGGTCAGTGGTAACTCTTCGCTGCCTTGTAATCAAGGTGTAATAGGAACAAAAATAGTTCAGAGTCTACATTAAATTGTACGTCCAGTCCGTGTCCTTTTTATCGGACACAAGATCTAAAATTATCACCATCATCAGTCCAACTGCATTGTAGATTTAACACACACGCCGGGACTTACAAAGAAGTCAAGTAATCCAGGTACCATCGTGTGAGAAAGAGTCACAGAGAGCATCCGCGCCTTCAATTCAATCTAGAATGTGGAATGGGATTCTGATCGCGCAATAAGAATATTCCTGGCTTTATAAACAACAGGTTTCATTAAAATCTAAAACCACTACTGAAAGAAGATGATTACTATATTTAATATCTGTGTTATTTTGAAATAAGATGACAAGTGCAGAAATACATCTCTACTTGCACGTATATAGAGTTTAGTACTACGTTCATATTCCCCGCCATGTGTGAAATGATACCTGTTATTCGATTTCTGAAAGTAAAAGAATTAAGGGATATTATGAGGATCATTGGCCAATATATCAAATTTAATGTGATAACTTTACGAATGATCGCGTGCAGCGATGATGTGCAAACTTTAATGTTGAGGCGGGAGAAAGTTTCTGTTGATAAATGAATGGGTCCCCTATCTATCATTAAGGACGGCTCGTTGCGCTGTTGTGTCGGTTCATCGAACAGAATCAGTTGACCAAAACGATTCAAGGTTTTGCACATGACACTCGGTGCAAAATCCATTAAATTTTAACTTTATTTTTTTTTACAATGAAAAAGAAAAGTTTCAAAAGAAACAATATTTAACTAAATGTCCAGTATGACTGTGTGTAGAGGGAGAAACTAACGTATGTAGACGTAAAATGCACACAGATCTATTCATAAACATTTATAAGTAAGTGGTTTAATTGTAAAACGAATATTACTTCTGGAACTCTAATAATAAAAGGTGTTTACATCTGAAAACATGAGCCTGGACGTGAGCAAAATGTTACTAAAGACTTATGTATCGAGCATAGTCTTGTCTGGGTGCGAAATCAAGAGAGTAAGGCGGAGCGGGATAGAAGTGAAGGGAAAGATTAGAAACATTTCAAACGTAGTGCTAGAAAAGAATGATGAAAATATACAGAGCATAAGCAGTGATAAGCGAGGATATAAAGAAAGGGTGTGCCCAATGATTCCGCTAGACCCCACTGTGGGGGGTGTCATCTCCCACATCCTCGAGAGCACCCCCCAACTTTTTTTTTATTATTTTACGATCACAAAACGATAGAAACAGTGCAAAATTCCACCGACACCCTCCTAATTATGACTTTACACCACCACCCCCAAACTGAAAATCCTGGCTGAATCCCTGGGCGTACCTTGGGCACTATATTGAACAAACACACTAGTGCTACAATTCTCGTAACATTCGAGAATAATGCCATTGATATCATCTCACAAAAACATTAATTTTGTCGACCTGGTAGCCATGTGGGTTAGGGGGCTAAGCCAGCGATTCGTAAGTCCCAGGTTCGTATCCCGACTGGGGCATGGATGTTTGTGATTGTGAATTTTAAACAGAACGTGACGGACAATCGTGACGGGCCGAAGTAAAAACTTTACTAGACTGGCCCATACAAAATAAAGTTTCAAACAAACATTAATTTTATAAAATAGGTTGGCAACACTGGCATATGCGGTGCTTGGGGGACTGTGGCACTCACAGTACTTTTCTGTTGTTGTATAATGTTAATACTGATTTTGGTACAGATAGACATAACGGAATGGAAACAATTTAAAATTTTATTTTAAACAGAAATGGCTGGCAACACTGACCAACTACATCAATCAAGACGGTTCCGATGCTAGTCAAGACATTTCCAACGACACTGCAACCACATTCATTCACCTTGCGGATCATGAGATACGTAACGAGCAAACAAGCAAAACCTCATATGTACATTTTATTTTATAAAAAAAAGGTTTTGCTCATTTTAAGAGCTGAATAGAATAGTACTGATGGCTGCAAAGTGATTTTTTGATAGAAGATTCCATCGTAGTATGTACTTACTTGGTAAAATCACTTCTCATTGTTTACAACAGATCTTTATTAAAGTATTAAAAGAAAACAATGTTTTTTAAATGAAAAAGTGGAAATGTTAGGTTTTGCCCATTTGTTCCTCATATTTCTGGACCCTGGTGGGCAACACAGACGTTAGGGCACACTGACACTTGTGAAAAAAAAAGCACATAAGATACTTATATCATATAAGGACATACAAAAACACTTTAAAGTAAATTAAAGAATGGTAAAGTCATCATATTTTCTCCTCGCTATTTAGCATTTATTGATTCATCCTCTTTACCACTTCTCTTTGTGTAGGAAAAAGGGAACGTCGATTTACAGAACTGAACCTTGCAATGTACCGGTATGTGTCAATATATCGGGTCACCCGCCAATACGTCGCCCCTAAGAACTAGCAGCTTCAAAGTTACAAAACTCCTAGGAATGGACAAAAGCGACGCTAAAAACTCATGCGTTTCGTTTAATACGTGAGCAGCTCTTTGAATTTTAAACACCATCTCCGGGAATATTCATCTCCTGAAGATATAAAGTCAAGTTGGGGAGAAAATGTTTCTTCTGTCATAAAAGACATGTTAAGATATTTCTAAGATTTGTAAGGTCTAAAAATCCATCTTTGAATCATACCAGGATAGAGTATGGGAGGGTAGCGGCCGGTATCTTACTTAAGGTACCATTCTGATCTTTGTCCGGTGAAACTGAAGGAAACTAAAGGGAAACGTCAGTCAAGACGATCGGCAGCAGGATTCGAACGAACGGTACCTAACCATTGCGAACCCGAAAAGATACTTAGTTTTTCTCATATACAAAAATTAGCGTAAATTACGCCTTCATGCGTACTTAACACAAAGTACCTCTTGCCCATTAGCAGAGGAATAAATTACAGCAACTACCTATATGTGATATAGACTTAACAAAAACAAAGACATACTTTTCTTAAACAATTCATACTGAAAAGTTAAAAATAATTTTGTTTACGCATGACTAAAAAGAAAAGCATGGACCCGCTCTCATATACAGTCACGTTATAAATTCTTCAATTGGTACGCTCCATAATTTAACTTTTAAAAGTCATGCATAAACAAAATTATTTCTTTTTTACTTTTTAGTACGAATTGTTTATGTCTTTAAAAAGTTTTTTTTTTATTTTTTAACCCAAATCCTAATGTGTTCTGCAACCAGTCAAACGCCAAATCGTTGCAGGCTAGTATTTATGCGTAATATTAAAAAAATAATTAAAGATGGTTTTAAATTATATAAATATATAGGAATATATGAAAGTAACAATGGAATATTGTGTTGTCACCGGACTTCGTCACTGTGTAAAATGTCATCATTATTTGACGTTGGGAAATGAGTTAAATTAACGTTGCATGATTAGAGGACACAACGAACCATTGCAAAGTAAAGAACACAATGTAATAATGATTTTTGGTGTGTACAAAGACAAAAATAGGAATAAAATATAAGCTCAAATCTTTGTGGTACTATTTTTAATGTAAATTAACCTAACTTTAAATTACCTGAAGTCAGTTATTTACGAGGGTTCAGGCGGTTCTTTGTGACAGTGTTTGGCGCTATCTCTTAATATTGATTTTCCCTAAATATTGTTTTCGTCTCGCATTTTAAATAGCAAATTCTAATTTTTTCATGTAAAGTTCGCCCCTGAGAAAGGTGCTCCCCTAGGCCCGGGCCAAGTGGGTCTATGCATAAATCCGGCCCTGGTTGTTTAAACATGCAAGTCACATGTGTTATGTATTTTGAAAAGTGTATGACCAATGTTGCAGGTGTTTTTTTTTTTCTGAAATACAAATAATAAGATCAAACTGAAACAAGGACAAAATCGGATATTTTATATTTTGATTTTATTTGGTGATTCAGTGACGTCATATAATTCTTCTATAACTATCTGGTCAATAATATTTTATTCATTTCTTTCAAGGAAAGTAGCAAATTTTCTTTTTGTTTAAGGCTCAATCCAAGTGGATTTCTCACCTTTTTCGTTTAACGTCAATTATTCAAAATTCAGTGCAGATAAACAAAATTTAATTTTCATAGACCAAACTTCATATCATGCTTCATTAGTTTCAAAGAAATGCTATTAGTAACCTCAGGATTGTGTGCAGATACTTTTGGGACAGAATAATGTCCCAAAAGTGTCTGCACACAATCCTGAAGTTATTACTAACGTTTCCTTAAAACTAATTGAAGAATGACACGAACTTTGGTCTGTGAGACTTACAATTTGTTTACCTGCACTGCATTTTGAATAATTGTCGACAAACAAAAAGGACGGAAATACTCACTTGGATTGAGCCTAAACCACACAAGTCATACATGATCAACAAGATAGATAAAGTATTATTGTGTAATTAATGTCAAAATGTGTTATTTTAGTTCATCTCTTAAATACACACGGGCGTTAATAAGAAATACGAAATATTTCAAACAAATCATCCATCTGAGTATGAAAATTGAAACTGGTTACTTTTCTCTTCTCTTTGCTTTCAACTGAAATCCCCTTTCACTTTAACAAACTTCGTCTACTTGATTTGCATTTAATATATATTTTTTTGTCATATAGGGACATCTCTTGGTCCTTCAAGCAGCTAGTTACTTCTTCGTTACAAGTATCATCGTCTGGAAATCGCTGTTCACGTTATATGCAAGTTCTTCGAAGTGCAAAAGAAAAACAACTGACTGCGACCAATCCTATAGTCCATCTTTTCCATTGGAATATAATGAATGTTCCCAGCAAGCGTATACCATAGCAAAATATTGTAGAAAAAAGTAGAATGATGTTGTGTCATAACAGCTGAAATTTTGTGTCTTCCGAAGCAAGGAACAGAGTCATTTTTCTTGCACTGTGCACGCAAATTTTATACGGGGTGAGTGACTCTACATTTGTTTTACACGAGGTATTTCATAGTAAAAGAGGGAAGTTCTACAACGGTGGGTTGAACATAAAATTAATACATAACATAGTGAAACGTCATATTCCTTTGTTTGTTCCAGTGACAATTCAAGTTTTAATGTCACTGCAACACTTTCAACATTTAATATTATATTTGTCGTGGGATCTGTTCTGTTAAATTACAAGAAACAAAGGCTGTTCTAATGATCTTACATTAGAAGTTCCGTTCGTGGTGCAGACGGTGTCGTCACGGAATTCGTATCGGCACTGGAGAGACACGGATGGTCCTGCCCGTTGTGGGTTAACCTGACTGATGCTTTCTTTGAATTGCTTCAATTTTACAATTTTGAATTTGAATTTTATTGATGACCGGGACTCAGGCTCAGGCCGGGATGGGAGAGGGGAAGGATTCGGGAAGGTGTCGGCCAGGACATATGTTGGCACCTGAAACTAAGGAAAATCCTGGGAAAACCTCAGTCGGGATGGTCGGCCACTAAAATCGAACCCACGACTTCCCGAATGCTAGGCCAACGCTCTACCACTGAGTTACGGTGGCTCGGTCTTAATTTTACCAGGCCAATGTCGCTATGGTACACAAATGAATGCCCTGATTCCTACCTACTCCCCATTATTCTTACGTTTTTATCACAACAATTTATTCTTGTAACAAACCTAGTTGTTGACGTAATATTACTTGAAAATATTTCTGGAATTGAATTGTAAACCAAGACGAAAGTATGTTCCAGTGTTGCGTTCAGTTACAGGAATATTAGTTAACTGCGATTTGTTTACTTAAAATATTACTAGTAAATTTTCTTTTAGTAAATTTCTGGGAACAAATATTTGATTGTAAAGATGAATGCTGTAAAATATTCGTTAAAAAAGTGTAACAATCTTGCAATTTTTCTAACAATTTGAGGATTCGT
>JAGDQP010009801.1:0-57768 GCA_022664845.1 Lepisma saccharinum | reverse complement strand
CACTACAAATCGAACACTGATTTATTGAAATGGTCAGAGACAGACTTAAGGCAACCTATACTAATTATCCCTACATGCACATCATCTGTATACAAGAAATAAAATCTCAACACACTTACCGTAAATGGTGGTTCCCGTATAGGAATTTACTCACTAAACAAAATACACTATATTCCAATATGAATGAAATTATTGTAAATACATAAACAACGTACCATTGTTCTTTTCCTGAGATTTAGCCAAAAGGTATCTCGTACATAAGTCCATTTTTTTTTCATTATACAATGCAACGGAGTCTGTAGTCCACTGATTCCACCAGACACCCCACTGTGGAGAGTGTTACCCCCAGAATTTTCAACAATACCTCAACTTAAAAAAAATGTATGGTAAAAAATCGATAGAAACTGTGCAAAATTCGAACTACATCCTCCGAATTTTAACTTTACACCCCCCAAACTGAAAATCAGGCGGAATCCCAGCTGCGGCCTCATAAATAGATTCCCATTTTTCACCTTTGTGTTTTTAGTAATTTCGGAAGAAAATTAACCAATTAAGTATCTCTTTCTTTATTAGCTGCAGAACATTTTTTTTCTGTTTACGTTCTCCAGACATGTTTACAAATTCAAATCAAACGTCTATTCACCTCACTTTCACTTGTCAGGACTTTTCCTGGACTTGTCGATTTCCACTTGTCCCGACAAGGATTGGCAAAAATTTCGAGAAACAGAAATCAGTACAACTTGTCACATGTCACTTCTGGAGTAGTCACTTGTCAACTCGTCAGCTTGTCGCTTCGAGAAATAGGCCCCTGTCGATATTGCTTAAAATTATGAAGTAATATACACGACATGGAGACATTGGTTGCCTGTCAGAAAGTACTGTTCTGATAAACTGACACTAGTACTATGACATTTTACATTGCTTTTGGCTGGTTAGCGTAGGTGTAATACTGTATAGCGCTGCAAAACTCCTTCAGTAGGCTGCTTTAAGCTCTGTGCCTGCGCTTCGCTGTTAGTTGTGGCTCCACGACTGTGACTCAAGCAGTAGATCGGGGCACGCTAATTTCAGAATTCAGATGGAGCAGAGTGTTGCTTGTCTTGGCATTGTATTTATTGATGCGGAGCCGTCCCCTGAGGTAGATATTTTCTGTTTTGTATGTGATGAAGAATTCTGAGGGAATATGTCTGCTGAGGGCTATACGCTAATTTCATGCAGATGCTAGTACCATTGGATAGTGGTCAAAATTTTAAAGAAGGGATTGCTGCAGCTGTAATATGTGTTTTCGTCTTGTGTCTTTCATCGGAATATCAGGATCTGAAGTATTTTTTTACATTGAAATTATGAGGTATTGAGTGAACAAACACGGTTTAGACTTAACAATGACGTTTCCAGAGAACTTAGAGAAATCATCAGCAGTGCAGAATATTCAAAAGTGCATTTCCGCTAAAAATAGAGGCAGTGTAATAGGGAAAGTAAAGATCTTTTGGTCCAGAAAACTTAATTAAGAATTGGTGTGAGTTCCAGTTCACTGTTAATATATTCGCCTCATATATTTCTAAAAGTGTTTTTGAACTTTTTCCTGTGGACCTTTACTTTTGTCAAATAATCATATTTTGTATGTGCACGTCTTCATAAGTGCATTTTAGAAGCTTATTTTAGAATACATACAATAAATTATTTGTCAGAAAATTGTGATATTTGAAATAGATATCTATATAGTTTTGTCTTTCTTACAAAGTATATCCTGCAAATGTACCTTTATACGTTAATTCTCTTCTATCCATTATTGTGTATCGCATAATTACAAGATATTGGATTACGAGAAAATTGAAAATTCTCGGAGGTATTTGCAGTTCCCAAACATGGACGCACAGAAGGGGGAAAATCCCACGTGAATTATAGATGTCATGTTTAAGAAGTTGCGATGTGTTTTCCAGACATATGAGAGTTACATGAGGTGTAAAGGAGAGAACTAACTTACAAATTACATTATAATAAGATATATTAAGTGCGAGATGTAAAAAGTATAATTACTATGAGATATTAAGAATTTACATCATAATATACCCGACAATACTATTATAATAATTAATCATTATTATGAGAGGTTGTTATTTCTCTGTAGAGACAGTCATATTGAACAATAAAATAAGTAACTAACTCTATGGCTTATGGAACTCCCAAGTTCATCGCCGCAGCAACAAACGTTCCTCATTGGATTCTATCCTGGGCAATATCAAGACAATTTTCCTCACGAACACCTACTTCTTCAAGATTTCTTCTAATATTGTCCTCCCAATGACGTCTCGGTCTTCCCAATGGCCTCCTCTAATCTGGCCTTCCAACCACGATGGAATATAATCTTCGTTTCTCCCCTATCCGAGCTACATGGCCTGCTCACCTTAGTCGTCGCGATTTCATTATTTTTTACAAAATCTGGTGAATTGTATAATCCGTGGAGTTCATCATTATCCAGTCTCCTCCAATCTCCAGTTATCTCGTCGCGTTTCGGCCCGTATATTTTTCCCAAAACCTTATTTTCAAATACACGCAATTTATGTTCATCTTCTGGAGTCGTACTCCAACTTTCGCAACCGTAGAGTATTACCGGCAGAATAACCTTTCTGTATATTTTCAATTTCAATTTCCTTGATATTAATCGCGATGTTAGAAGTTTTTGAACTGAATATAAACATGCATTCCACGATAATAAGCGACTATCTATTTCTGCCGTGACCTCATTTTTGCTAGTTGTTTATGCTCCCAAGTATTTAAATTTGTTTACTTTCTCTATGACTTCATCCCTAAATCTAATGTTTTTATTTCCTTCATTCCCTGTGTTTCGGCTTATTAAAATGCATTTTGTTTTATCTATGTTTACCTGTAGGCCTATCTCATTGCACGCTTCTACTAAGACATCGGTGTTACTTTGTAGTGCATCTATATCTTCCCCTATTAAACCTATATCATCCGCGTATACAAACAGTTGATTCAAACAATTAAATGATAGTCCCATTTTGTCCCCTCTAATTTTTAAAATCGCATATTCTAACGCAACGTTAAACAGTAGAGGGGACAAGGCATCGCCTTATTTCAATCCGTTGCGAATCTTGAAACTATCTTACATATTATTACCTATCCGTACTCTGCTTATGGGGTCGTTGAGATACATCTTCACTAACTGAACGATTTTTTTCGGAATTCCAAATCGTATCAAGATACTGTATAACTTTTCCCTTTTGATAGAATCGTATGCTTTCTTAAAATCAATGAATAGCTGATGAACCGTCCCATTGTATTCCCATTTCCTCTCGAAAATCTGTTTCCAGGCAAAACTCTGGTCCAACGTGGATCTTATTCTTCTAAATCGTCGTTGGTGATCTGCAATTATTTCATCTGCATATACTCTTAGGTGTGTTAACAGAATATTACTTGATATCTTGTAGCATGTTGGAAATAACGAGATTCCGCGGTAATTATTACAGTCCAATTTATGTCCTTTTTTAGTAAATCGGAATTATTATTGAGGATTCCTTTGGGAGCTCCTTCTTTCTCCATATAGCACTTATCAATTTATGTAGTTCCTTGATTAGTGCCGTTCCTCCGGTTTTAATTTATTCGGCTGGAATATTGTCTATTCTTGGTTGAAATTTTTCAATTTCTTTACCGATACTTCGATCTCGATCTCCCTGGGTTCGCGAATCCATGGTTCTGTGGTATGGATTTCGAATCCCTCTGTTTCTTTCCCGTTGTGTTAAGAAGTTTGTGGAAATAACTTTTCCACACTTTGGTAAATTTAGTCAGATCAGAATGAAGATCTCCACGTTCATTTCTAATAATTCCTAACCTCGGATGATAACCTTTTCTTAACGAGTATACTCCTTTGTATAGATCTCGTATGTTATTTGTCTTGCCGTTTTCCTCTATCTCCTCAATCTTCTGCATCACATGTTGTCGCTTTTTTGTTTCTGAACCCGAGTGTGGCGTTTCGTTTCGCGTTACTGTAATGGTTGGTATTTACTTCGCTTTTATTACTTAGCCATCGTTGCCTTGCTTGTTCTCGTTCCTTGTGAAGCTTAAGGCATTTTCCATCAAACCAAAATTTGTTTTTCTGTTGTTTCTTTTCACCTACACGTTCCTTCGTTGCGCTCTTAACTGTTTCACGAATTGACTCCCGCATCTTACATTAATTTTATTATTAATATCATCATTATTATTACTGGAGTCGGCTAGGATTTTGAGTCTATTTGAGAGTTGGAGTTGGTAATCTGCTTTTATGCTCGGATTATTTAACCATTTAACTTCGAATTTCTGTTGTTTTAACCTCTTGCTTTCTCTGTTCGCGAAGCATAACTTTCCTCTTACTTTTGTGGTCACTAACTCATGGTCTGTATCAATTTCCGCTCCTCGTACGACCCAACATCCATTATGTTGGTATGTTTTCTTCTGTCTACTAATACGTGATCGATCTGGTTGAGAGTTTTGTCGTCTGCAGATACGAATGTGTATTTGTGTATGTCGGAACAATAAATCGATATTTTCTTTGTTCTTCGACAACATCTGAAAGTTTCTTTAATTTGACTCTACGTTCTGCAGTTATAACCTAGTATTACAATAGTTAGCATGTATTACTCTTTTCTACTGATAATCATCTCCTAATTTTTACGTATCTGGGTCAAGGAAGATTTCTGAATACCAAGGACAAACGTTACGTATAAGGCCCGAACCGGGACCAAGTGGGGAGTGAATAATAAGAGCAGCTATGCGGAAAACATACGAAATTGTTCAGTAAGAGGAACACAAAAGCACGTAAGAGAAAGATTCGTAACGCTCAAAATATTCAGATATTCATAATGGCAGACGAAAGGAGTAATTCAAAAATTAAATATTAAAATTTCAAGTGTTGTTGGAATGCTGATGACGGTGCAATGCAGTTAGTACATTGTACAATGTATAATGACTTGTACCACACACCATGCTTTTTGAGAATTATAAAGATTTTACCAATCAAACTTGTGAGCAAGAAAATCATGCAATGTAAAATAACTATTAGGTCCCTCGATCTTGTGAGGAGAAATAAGCTGCGAAGTACAACAAACAGAAACCAGTAGAAAATTCACAGGTTTCTTCAGGAGTTACATTAGAACAAACTTGAAACCAAGGTTCATTGATTAAAATAAAAATGAGGTAAATCATGATTTAAATCACGATTTAAGTCAAGTGATTTTAAAAAAATCAATAATTTAAATAAAATATATTTTAAAATATAGTACCAACAAAATGCAGTATGTTTAATCATTCTTTGGTTTGAATCATATGTAACCTTGAAATTCACATCTTAGTCTTAATGTGATAATAGACTCTTAATGATGTAAACCAAAACAAAGGTGATGTACCTAGAAGTTTCATAAGCTATTTGATTGTTTTATTTCGTAAGACACACGAAATTTCAGAAGAGAACGTAGAAACCCAATTCACATTTTACGTTTACGATTTGATTAAAAAACATATTTATTTTTCGATATACATATGGAAACGAACATACAAAAAACAGAAATCTCGTTATTGTTTACAAAACAATTTTTTCGCAACGTTACGTACTCTGTGTATTTGTTTCATTTTTTATTTCTTCAGAAATTGGTCAAAAAAAAATTACCTATGTTTGCTGAAGGGTGAAAATGCACAAGCTCTGCGTATCCACTATTGCTCTGACGACATTATATAGCTCGTATTGAAATGGATTTTTTCTAAGCCCTTTATACTGCTTTGGATCAGACCGACTGGATAATAGGAGCATCGGTGGAATGAAGAAAGTGCGAGGAAATGAGAGAAACTACAGAAGACTTACGCACACGCTTTTCGTCGTCACACAAAGCCCACATGGTAAAAGCTGACTGAATCGGGGACTCCCACGAACCTGAGGTGACCACTCTGCCACTAAGCGACCGCGGCATCCCCAATTGATAGTAAAGTTTCAGGCCCGATAACTGTAAGTGAAATAAAATTAAATTTATCTTAGTAAATTTAAATCCTAGAATATTTCCTGAGCAAGATGTAGACTGGAGAAAAAGAGCCAGTTACAATTGGTAAGGACGAAAAGAAGATACAGTCGTCATTTTAGAACGAAAGCTGATACGTAGAAACATTGTATCTTTTCCTTTCCCGAACTTAATTATGGTGTAAATAAACCTCTGTGAAGCCAATTCATTCATGGTGTATCGACGAAAGGTACGTAGAAGTTTCTACATATTAACTTCCCTTTGTAAAATATACCATAAGTGAGTAACAGCATATCTTTCTTTCATTTCAAATTATACAAGTTGTTATAAATGCCTGTTTTTCCAGCCTTCTTTTTATCTTCCTTTCATTTCAAAATTATACAAGTTGTTGTAATTGCCTATTTACCCTGGTTATCTTCCGTTGTGAGTACTACATATTTGTAGATTTTACTTTAGTTTTACTGATTAAGGTAACTCAAAATAAAAAGAAAAAACTAACTTAGTAGCTTTTTGATTCCACAAATATTTTAATAAAAATATAGATTTAAATCAACCAATCGATTTTAAAAAAAATAACAAAACATATCTTTCAAAGAAACAATCGTGATTTTTTTTCAATCCTGATTGAATCTAACGTAATAAAATCAATACTATAAAAAGCATACGAACGAAATGCAACGAAACCAAGAGGATTGCAGAAAGCACTTGGATGAGCTG
This sequence comes from Lepisma saccharinum, assembly GCA_022664845.1. NCBI lineage: Eukaryota > Metazoa > Arthropoda > Insecta > Zygentoma > Lepismatidae > Lepisma > Lepisma saccharinum. Next base: position 51,052 of record JAGDQP010009801.1, on the reverse strand, counting down.
CGTCAAGATTCCGTTAGGATGCTGAACTATCTCAGACCTTTTCTCAGAATTTGGAAAGAAGCATAAATGAACAATAACGGAAGTTTAAGGAAACTATGGAAGAAATATCCTTTAATTGGGAGCAGAAAAGCTAGTTCAGCGAATAGTTAACTGAGATAATCAATAATACGGAAGTCACAGCCAATCAGTTGGAGAGGATATGAAAAAATGTTTGAATGTGTGTCGAAATGAGACAAGATGATGGAGACTGCAATTCAGAAGCAGCTTTCGGTAATTGTGGAACATCGTGAGGGCACCGAGATACCAAAGGAAGCCGTAATCGTTGCCGACACAAATGATCTGGAGATGTCCACCCAACAGTATGATACAGCTAAAAAATGAGAAACTTAACAAAAATTAAAAGAACCTAACATTATTGCAAGATGGCATTGATTTGTTATAGGGCATAGTTCGCCTGATTTGAACAGGAAGGTCCTTAGTCAATTTCAGTAAGGAAAGAAGTTTCCTTCATCAGCTGTTTCTTTAAATATAATGAAAGATGTTACGACAAATGTTCCTACGGTGAATACATAAATAAGAAGAGTTTGTTCAATAATAATAATAATAATAATAATAATAATAATAATAATAATAATATTGATAATATTGAGTTCGGCGTATAAATGAGAAGTCCTTCACTATTTAATATTCGTATGTCAATGATTATAAGAGCTTGTAAAAAGAACATGAGAAATTCTCACAGAAGGGAATTCTCAGTAATGTAATAACATTAGATGATTTATGGTTGGAAAGAAGTACTTCTGGGTTTACAATTATAATTTAGACAATGTTATCTTCACATCAAAGAATCTGTGGTCTTCTAAATAAAGGAATCTATTACAATGAAGATACAGAATCTAACTTATTGAATGCGTTTACTTAATGTTAGGTTAGATCAAGACTGTTTTAGTAAGATAGAATACTCAATTAATCTTGTCTGCAAGTAATTTGAATTTAGTGAGCTATTTGAAGGGATAAGAGTATATACTCACCCTAAGTTAACAAGAGACTTAAAATCTATCATTTTGGCGCAGTCGGTAGTATTCTCTCTGAAGATGAAACCTACTTTCAGCACATTAGAAGCTTATGATATAGCAAATGGTAACATTCGAATGTGTTTAGGACCCTTCTGCCACCATTACCTCTTAGCTTTCTTAGCACAGCTTTGCTTCGAGCGCTTGAGGGGAGCAAAGAATCTAAAAAGCGATTCTCTACAAAGCCGGGGTAGGCCATCCCCCAAGTGGTCTACCTGTCTCGACCCCGTCTCGGCGTCGAGGCACGGAGTTCGTAGGGTTTAAACTGGTATCCAAAAAAAAAAGAAAAAAATAGAGAAGAATATTGGAGACTGACGGATATTTCTGTAGCCCAGTTCCCGATGGAAAAACCTGGGCCCTATTTCCGCGAGTTGGGGAGAAAGTTACTATTTATTTTTATCTACTAATAGTGCATACATTATTTTACATATACAAGTGGCTTGCGTTATACAATTTGAAGTTATTTATTTATTTATGTCTGTTTTAAGATTATTATTTTAATTTTTATTATTGTCATTTAGTTCTCATTAAATTTATTATTTGTGCCTTTCTCTGATTTGATTTATAACAATTTTAGATGTGACTTTCTTTCATTCATTCATACTTTGCTGTTTATTATTTTTATTATTAGTTTTTGATACCATCGCAATTCCTATTTTGTATCTATTCACTTGTTGAGCAGAATATAGTTCCTACTGTACATTGTCTGTGTCTATTTCAAATTCTAATTTTTTCCTATTACCTAATCTATACTATTTGTAACTTCCTTTATCCCACTGATCTACATGTCCCCTGGAAATATTAACTGAATATTTTATAGAAAACAACATACAGTTTACACATTCATTCCTCCATTCATACTCCCATTTATCCTGTGCGCGGCTCCAAGCTGGTCAGTTGATTGAAACCCATGGGCAGCGGGATTTCTCCTCCAGCACCATGGATCGAGGATGGTTCCGGGAACTCCTCCTCTTCTCTCTTTCAGACTCACCGCGTCCATCACCTCAAATCACATGCATTCTCTCACTTTCACTCGCGCACTGGCATACATTATTATTTCTATATATTTATATTTCTTCCGCTATATTTAAGTTCTTGTTATCCAGAGTTGGGGCGCTGTCCTGACTACAAGTCGGCAGCAGCTCTGGGGGTGATCAAAATATTTTATTTTAGATGATACATACAGCACCGTGAGCACTCTGAAATTGTTAGTTTTTGGTATTTCTATCTTCTAGGGAATAGGTACTCGATTGCCATGACTGTTTAGACGATCTAAAATCCACAAATTTCGTATGACATCGTTCAACCATCTCTTTAGAATAAATAATCGCTCTTAAAACTCATACCCGCCAAGCATATATAATTCCCGATTTATCACCGACGAATACACAATCGAACGAACGAACGAATGATCGGACGAACACAAGGAATATAGTTTATATACGAGGGATTTGCTTGAGATTGTTGCTCAATAGTTTAATTCGTAGAATTATTTATTGTTTCGGATTTTGCTTCTTAATATGTCTCATTTTACATATATGCGAAATCTTTGCAACGAGCAGATCCAGAGAGTTCCTCGTTTCATCATTTTAAATTATGTTTTGTACTGTTGTGTCTTGTAATTCCTGTATCAAATCAAGTATTTGTTGTATAATTGTTCCTTCATTATTTACCTGGTTTTCCGAGCACTCGAGGTGAACATAAGCACATCGGGGAGTAAACTTGTTTTAATTCATATAATTTGCTTCGGTATGGCTCCACTTAAGAAATTTACAGCACCTCTGCTTGGTTTCCGTCCTTTCCACTGCAGTCGGTTGGGTAGTTGGGTATATTTTCTATAACTCCATATAGTATTCTAGATTTTCTAATTTTCTCAAGAAGTCTTGCCATTTAGATATAATAATTTCTTCTATTTACTCCTTATTGTTTCGCAAGGCTCCTAAAATTTCTATAGCTCTTATTATATTATTTTTCTTTATCCAATACAGACCAGCATACTTGATGGTCTCCAAATAAGATGTGCTATTCCAAACATTATATGTAATGCCATCCCAGGTGTAGTTCTATATGCGCCAGACATTCTTATTAATACAGATCTTTGCACGCTATGCAGTTTATCTGCTAAGCTCTTATTTTCTGTCAAACTATGTGCCCACATATTAGATCCGTATGACATAATTGAATTGATAATTTGATTATGGTACATTTTGATATGTTTTATAGGCAGCTCGAATCTTGTTGTAGCTATTGTTGTTCTTTTATTGCCAAATTTGATTATTTTATTTTTCGTAACTTCTATATGCTCAATAAAATTTAGTTTTTAATCTAGGATGTTCTCTAGATATTTAAATGGTTTAGCTTTTTTAAACTTTGATTGTTAAATTGTATTATTGTAAGGTTTATTTCTATTTTATTGTTAAATGTCATGTACTGTGATTTTTCAGAAGAAACCATAAAATTGTTAGTTTCGCACCATTCTTCAACTGCCGTTGATATATATCTTATGGAGTCTGCCTCCACTAATACCGCCATGTGGTCGGCATATGCGATAACTGACATTGCTTCCTCCATTTCGTTGATCTACTTTATGTAGGGATCGATGCAAATGTCCAAGAAGACTGGGCCAAAGACCGATCCCAGCTGACATCCCTTATTCGGTATCCGGGTCATTTTTTTCCCGGGTCATGCAGGCTGACAGTTCTCTTTGTACAATAATCCCCGTGTACCCTTATTATGTAATTTGATATTTCGCTATTCTTTAGGTTTGAAAATAGGGCCGGCCACCACAGGTTCTCTTAGGTTCCGCTGATATCAATGGAAATTGCCAAAATATATTAACCATCCTCCCCCCTCACGCCATCGCAAAACTTATTGAGAGCATCCTCACTTGATCTTCCTTTCATAAGTCCAAATTGCTTCTAATCTTCCTCAATTCAGTTCCCAGATGCCTATAAGCGATTTACAAGTATGTTTTCAAAGACCTTGCCAATGACGTTTAGAAGGCAGATAGGTTTGTAGGATCTTGGACTAGACCTCGGCTTCTCCCTGCTTTTCAAAAGATTTTAAGTTGGCTTCCTTCAATTTTACACGAATCTTCCGTGCCTCAAGCATTCGGTGAGGAGCCCTGCCAGGTACGGGATAAATAATTCTTTAGTCATCCTAAGAATTTCTGAATTAATACCATCTGTACCCGGAGCTTTTTATTTTTTAGAGATATAGTTACCTGATCAATTTCAAAATTTGCCATTCTGATTTCCTCCTTATTGTAGTTTTCTTCTGTTGCTATTGGATCTTATATTTCCTTCATTCTCGCTCTCACTCTTTGCTGTAATTCCGTTTCTTCTTCTTCCTTATTCTTTGTATAAGTTTCTCCATTAGCAGTTTTGCTGATTCCTTCCACGTTGTGCTGTAGTTTCCATCCGTTTTCTTGAATATTACAAGAGTTGTGGGTGATGTTTTCTCTATACAAAGCTTCTATAGAGAATTCCATGCGTCCAGTTTTAGGTTGTCTTCCACAAATGTATCCCAAGATACCTTTTTCGTATGCTGATTTTTTCTTTATACTCGTTGTAGATCATTCTATATTGTTCTAGTTTTCTGTCTGTAAGCTCCGTGTCTTGTGCCAAGTTGTAATTCTTCCTTTGTGCTCTGACAATTCTCCTAATCCTTTCCAACTCCCGACACAAGAAAGGAGCCCTCTTTTGATCTTCAACGGCAGCGAACAAGAAGCCCTAACTGCTTGACTAACTGATCCCTTCAAAGTTGCAACTACAAGGTCCACATCAGTTCGGACTTTTATCTCAGGGAAAACCCAATGTATCTTAAACTTATCCCAATTGATTCGCTTGATATTATGTTTGAAGGAATTCTCTTCCTCAGCAGCATCCTATCCTGCATTGTTCGCCTTGCCAAATTCGAAAATAATTGTGTTATGGTCGCTTGTGGTTCGGCTGTCCAAGACGTGTCAATTGTAGATTTTGTTATGAAAATTATGCGGTGTTAATGTTAGGTCTGTGTTTGTTTTTGCTCCTGCCGTTTTACAAAAGGTTGGGTCCCTCTTTATCCACTACAGTCAAAATATTTACAAATATCAATTATTCGTGTTCTTCTCCTCTTCGTCTATCCCTATCATTTCTAACGTTGCTAACACATGCGCTTTTGCATTTGCGTTCAAAGCTATAGTTATATTTTGTTCTGATATGTATTTACTATTGATTCTAATTTATTTAAAAACTGTGTGATCTCAAATCTATATTGACAGTATAAGCTTATCATTATAAATTTTCCAAATTGGGTAAATAGTTCTGTGCATGCAGTGAATTCATTTGTTAGTTGAGTAATTTCTAATATTTGAAAATTTCTGTTTAGATTTATTACAGCTGATTTCGGTTCCTCTCCTCCCATCACTTTCTGAGCTGTAGTAGGTATGTTTGTTAGATTTATATTCAGAATATGTGGTTCCTGGATGCAGATTATATCAGTTTGTAGTTCCTCAGCCAGTCTTCTTACCTCCGTTCCAAATGTCCGTTAATGTTAGACATTTATTAGCAGCACAGAACATCGCTCAGGCCACATGCTATGGTGGGTATTTAGCGTGCACATAGCAATGAGGCCAGGACTCCTTCGGATCCAGCAGCACCCTACCATGCGCCCTCACAAAGGCACTGTAGAGCTTGTTAAGATTGAAATCTTTGTTCCTACGGGAGAAAAATTCATCCGCTAAATCCACAAGATCTCCCGGCTCTGTTGGTAAATTATGTGTCTTTAGAGAAATCCGATCACCTGCATTTGGTGTTGGAAATGTTTTCCTGTCTTCATTTGAATGAATCTTGCGCACATTGTGTTTTAGGATGACGGTTAGGACCTGCGTATCCTTTAAAATTTAGAAGATATATATGTTTTCTTCTTCTGAATATGCCTAATTTGTCCTTTTCTGTTGATGTCTGGATCCACTCGCGACTCCCTGCGAGAAGCCCTCTTCAGTTGGGATCTTATTGTCAACGTTTGCTTCTTGGAATTCTTAAGTTCTACCTCTATCTCCTAAGGTTCCAGCTTGTTCTTAAACTTTCTCATTATATATAGTTTTATTATTCGAGTCAAATCTTTCACCTAAGTTTCCACCTATTTTAGAAAGCCAATTATCCCACCTTTTCCTTTTGACAGCTTGCGTGCTTAGATTAGCTCGTTTAGCTCTTTCATTTGATAATTTATGTGTGTATGTTTCCTTTATTATCTCCCTTTTTTCTTTCTAAATTTTATTAGTAAGAGTCGATCCCTCTTTAGTTATGAAGATGATTTTCAGTTATATTTTCCTCAGCCGGTATCCTGTCTTCTATCTACTCCTCCGTCTCAGTTTCATAGTCGGACAGGTTGATTGCTATTTCGTTTATTTCTGTTGTTATTTCTTCTTCTATACTGTTTGATTTCTCTTTGTTTGTTTCAGTTTTTTCTTGGATCATATACTAAAATTGTTTACTGTACTATTTAACATTTACCTAAACAGGTTTTTTCATCCATATTCATCTTAAAGATTATTTTATTAATATCATATTTGCTATATTCGTTGATTTTTGACAGGACTTGATCAGGTTCATGTCTCCAAAATCCTATTCCCACCGCGGGCATATATTAATTTCAATATTTTGATTAGTTTAATTTTCTGTAAATGCTCTAAGGTGTCCTCTAGGTCCATTATTAATTCCAGTTTTGTCGACTCAATATGAATGAGTTTAAAGCCAAATGATTTTCAGTGTAGTATAATTTGATCTTCCTGACATAACTCTTATTTATTTACAAATTGTTTACTTCTTCTAAGCCAAATTTGTTGTGCGTATTTATCACGGATCGGGCGAACTCTCCCGGGAAAGTTGCCAGTTTTATACTATGGTTTTGCATTGTTCTTCCAAATTAAGTCTTCTCTGTAATTGTTAAAGCTTTTTTAATATTTTCTTTTTCAAAATGTACGTGAATCTAACATTTGAAATTTTTCCCCTTCTTCTTGTCCGTCCATGTCATCTCCTTTACCAAATGTTTTCATAGTTAGTCTGATTGTTTCGTTCTTTACCATAGTCGGTTTAACTAACTGTCCACGCCAATACGTTGCACATTCTTTGTAGTAAGTTACTTTACTTTCCTTCTTTCGCATCAGGAATGGGATACAATTCAATTAAACAATCCTCATTCAGTAAAGGATCTGGGAGTAATCTTTGATGCGCATTTATCATTTAACACGCGTTTTGTGGCCATAAAAATAAAACATTGAAATCTAGGATTAGTCATGAGATTAGGAAAGGTCTTTAATAATCCACAGGTTCTAAAGTTACTGCATTTTAACTATGTCAGACCTAAATTGGAATATGCATCAATAATATGGGACCCGCAATGACTTAAATATTCTAAGACAATTCAGATCATTCAGTCAATTTTTTTAGATTCTTAGCGTACAAAACAAATTGTTTTTTAAAAACATCATTTGTCGTTACTGAGAGAAAACTTTAATCTTCTCACGTTGGAAAAAAGAAAACTATAAACAGTATTATATTTATTTCGAAAATATCTGGTGTAGTATAAAGTAATCCATTATTTTGCCAATAGATGGCTTCAGTGATCTGTATCTCGCGTTGTATAAGTCCGATCGGGTTCCACGAGATGGCGTTCAAACGATGAGATTGCGTACTACAAACACTGTTCAGATTGTTGTGATGAGTTGACTCAGTGTTGTGTGAGCGCGCGTCAAAATGGACACTAGCAAAGAGAAAATACGCTATATTTTAGTTTTTCTTCGATAAAGGCGAAAACGCAAGCCAGGCGGCTGCAAATGTGAATAGTGTTTATGGCAATGATACTGTAACAGCCAATCATGCACAATTTTGGTTTCGTCGATTCCGTTCCGGTAATTTTGACGTCAAAGATGTACCACGCACTGGAAGGCCACGTGTCGAACATGTCGATAAAATCATGGACATTGTAGCGTCCGACCGTCATGTAAGAACTGTTTCGATTGCCCAAGAGCTAAACATTGCACAAAAACCGTGTGGAACCATTTGCATAAGGCTGGATACAAAAAGAAGCTTGATGTATGGGTGCCACACGAGTTAACACAAAAAAACCTCATGGACCGAATTTCCATCTGCGAATCGCTGCTGAATCGCAACAAAAGCGACCCATTTCTGAAGCGGTTGGTGACTGGTGATGAAAAGTGGATCACTTACGACAACGTCACGCGAAAACGGTCGTGGTCGAAGCGCGGTGCGCCGGCGCAAACGGTGCCCAAGCCAGGATTGACGGCCAGGAAGGTTTTGCTGTGTGTTTGGTGGGATTGGCAGGGAATTATCTACTATGAGCTGCTCCCCTACGGCCAAACCCTTAACTCGGAACTATACTGTCAACAATTGGACCGTCTGAAGGCAGCAATCGCCCAGAAGCGCCCAGCTTTGGCCAATAGGAGAGGCATTGTGTTCCACCAGGACAACGCCAGGCCACACACATCGATAGTGACTCGCCAGAAGCTCCGGGAGCTTGGTTGGGAGGTTCTTATGCATCCACCTTATAGTCCGGACCTGGCACCGAGTGATTACCATCTGTTCCTGTCCATGGCGAACACGTTTGCTGGTGAAAAATTCGCTTCAAGAGAGGCTTGTGAAAATCGACTGTCTCAATTTTTTGCCAATAGGGACAAGGGCTTCTATGAGAGAGGCATCATGATATTACCTTCCAAATGGCAACACGTTATCGAACAAAACGGCGCATATGTGACCTAAATCGGATCATTCTAACTATGGTAAGTCAAGCCTTCAATGTCATGCAAAAATAATGGATTACTTTTTACTACACCAGATATTTAATAACGAAATCGATTGTAAAGACTTAACCAAGCTATTAGTATAAAAGTTCCCTCACTTAGAACTATTATACACAACAATATTTTTTTTCTTCTTTAACAAGCCTAGAACAAATTCTATGTTAAAGTCTCCTATGTAGCAATCTCGTGCTACCTATAATAAGTACTTACAATAAGATAACGAGATAGATATCAACAATATGAGAAAAGCGAGTATATGCTCTAGTTTGATTCAATGTGAGAGAATAGACTACTATCTATTTTGTGAAAATTATATTGAAGTCTTTGTTTTGTTCTGTGTTATTGCGTTTATATATTTTTTATTCTATTTTATGGAAACTGTAATAATGTATTTTATGTTTTGTTTTATGTTTTTTATTACTTTGCTTAGATCTATGTGATTGGGTTAAAAACGTGCTTCTTTGTTGTTCTATGTGATTGAGTTTATATATATTCTTGTCGTATGTAATGGAAGGCTATAGATAAGTATTAGCTTGTTTCCTCATTAAATAGATAAATACATGTTCCTTGTTGTTCTTTCTTGGGACATATGTCCTTTTTATGGGCTTTACTTCCACAGTTGGAACAGACTTCCTGGCCATCAGAATACCTTGTGATAAACCCAAGTCTCCGCACCTGAAGCATAGAGATACCACAAGGTAGTCCTTGATTGCATTACTCGTATAACTGATATATATCCCTGTTTTTTTCAATAGTGAATTCCTAACTTCTGATGTAACCTTTAATACAGCATGGACCTTTAGGTCCAGTCCAAAACCTAACCTTCGTCTCTCTCAAAGCTTCTTCGGCGAGCATGTTTCATCAATGTTTGTGTTGATTACCTTCCTTACTATTTCTTCATCTTCTAGCTCTGACTTGATATTATAGATGATAAGGATGTTTTTTTCTTCTTCTCCTCAATTTGGAATATGTCTTTTATAACAGTTATATTTATCATTTTGTTTACATCCCCTTTTGTCTCTGCCTGTACAATCATGGTATTTTTTTCAGTAAAGATTGAAGCGCAGATCCTTTTGTGGGGGGTTGATAGCTCAGAAGCAGCTGGATCTGAGCTGAGCTAGGGTTTCTCCTGGCTTTGGTTTGACATAATGAGATAGTTTATCTTTTCCTTTTACTTCTTCGATTTTGTGTTACTTCTCCGGTGTTATAGTTTTCTTGACTGCGTCAGCAAAGCTAGATTACTGCACAGTAGTTGTGTTTAGGATTACCTTTTCATTTTTTTAGGAGCTCACCAACTCTCATACTTAATTCATCTACTCTACTCCTTAAGTTTGCGTTACTTTTCGTTTCATATTCAAACTTTACCCTGTACTCCGTATTTCCCGATGTTGCTCCTATCACCGCTCTTCCCTTGTTTTTGATTTCTTCAATCAAGTTTTTTTCCCCTTCTATTCGCTCCAATGGTGTATACTTTTTGGTGTATATAATCAACGTGGACGCCATTTTGAAATCCGCCATATTGGATGGATGTAAAGAAATAAATGGCAAGTGGATCGTGTTACATATCAAACAATACGAGAATGTTCCCAGAAAGTCATTACAGATGTCAGATAACACCTACTTCTTACTATCTTGGAGATATCTTTACTGAGAATTTTACGCTTGATATATGAATGGACCCCACAATCCAATTTTGTTTCTCACCAAACGACAATGAAATAAAGTATGGTAATACCCAAATGCGGAATGGTGGAAAATAGCTACATAACCGTAATTATTGCGGTACAAATTTGAAATTAGAAATAGTAAAATTTCTTGAATTTGCAAACGTCGGTTAAATTCTCTGATATTACAGAACTTAAGTATACAACGAAAAATATTCAGCAAAAACAACTAGAACACCTTAAGAGGTAGGTGAAATCGGGCACCAGTAATGACTTTGTGTGAGCATTCTTGTATTGTTTGATATGTCACACGACAAACTTGCCATTTATTTTCTTACCTCCATCCAATATAGCAGATTTCAAGATGGGGTCCACGTTGATAACATATACCAAAATGTAGCACTATCCCACCAATCCACATTTGTGCACTACGATACTTAATTTCTTTGACGGTTTGTGAACTACGAGGCTATACTAAGACTTTTTACTCCCAGCAAATTTGACCATTTGCACAATTTCAGAAAAAATATTACATAAAAATATGGCAGATCGTGGGTCTTTTAATGTTATTTCCGGTTTATTTACTTTCGAATCTTAATATCGACTGATCAGTTGGGAATGTTCCTCGTTAGTTCTGTTTTGTAATTTACTTCATGTTCATGATTTATTTTCTTCTGTTCTGCCAATCTTCCTTCTAGTATTACAACCCTGTTGTATCACGCAGTGGGCAGCCCCTCTATCTTTCGGATGGGCTCTTTTCCACATCTTGATTTCCTCAGTGTTCTTTCTACATCTTTTATAGATTTTTCAAATTGTTCCAGCTAATGTACTTGTCGGGGTGTCAGATCCCCTCGGTATCAATATTAATAAATTCACTAAATATTAAGAAATAAACTCTCTCAAAAACGGATTATATTAAAAACGAACACTGGCAATTTGATGATATTTTCTTTTAAAGTACATAGAAGGCAAAAAGACCGAGGTTGTCTCTAAAGTTTTCTGCTGAGAAAATTTTTGCGGAATTAATTCCTTTTAGTTTGATTTAAATTTAAAAATATACAATAAATGGTCGCATGCTAGTGTGATAGTACTTACTGTAAAGTGGATTTGTTCTTAAAACTACCATAGTAAATTCATTTTATAATTTGAAATATGTCATAAAGGACGCGCATACACATGTGTTTATTTATAATACAATCCATACAGACAAAATGATACGCATATTTTCAATTTCACATTTTCCTCGAATTTAAACTTAAATTTCATATTGTGAATGATGGTCGCTTACTAAGAACAAGCTTTCCTCTTAACCATATGGATTTATAAATGTTAAAATTCATTAGCTATGTCTTATCAGTCGAATCAATCGATAAAAAAAGAATCATCTCACGTTGTGATGCTTATTAAGGCGTTAGGCTAGTGACTACAAGTAGAGTTAAAATGGGTCATCGGGTCAATAGTGTCAAGATTTACACTGGGTCTAGGATTCGGACCCGGTCTGACCTGGTAACCCGATTTAGAATCAGTAACTCGGATAACAGCAACAATTTTCATTATTTCCTTACCTTTGGAAAGAGAGTTTTTAGGTGTGACCAATATCGAACGTTCCCTCAGAGCACGAAAAATACCACGCCAAAATTACCAGTTATTTATATTCATACAGGGTGATTTTGGACAAGTTTTTGAAAAGATCGCAGGGTCGCCTATGTTTGGGTTAGACTGGGTAACTCGCTTGTTGTTGGAATAAAAGCAGGACGCAATAGATCATGATTGGAAGCAAGAAAATCGTATTCTGTTATGAAATCCGAGATCTGTAGAGCATAGATAAATCAACAATATATGCGAGTTGCGCTAAACTCTATATTACATCGTTCAGAAGATAGACTATTATTTTTAAATGCACAGAAAGTTACCAGTTTACTTATCTACAGAAAATTGAGTAATATGTAAATACTCAGCCATTTGTGAATATTATTATGTATGAATGTATGTTAATACTACTGTGTATATAATATGAAAATACTACTATGATTCCTTATCCGCCAATTCCCTTGGATGTATAATAGCCACAATAGAATTAGACTGCCCTTAAATATACATAACTGGCATAGAAAAATGAACTATGTTACTTATGTTTTAATTGATCTTTACCTCTGCACTAGCAAATCATGAAAGAAAGAATATCTTTCTCTTAAACAATTATACACAGTGCAACGAAAGCATTTGACATACGATGTGTAGCACCTCAAGAAATAGACTTACCTTCGACACTAAAATACATAATGTTAAAATAATATTACCTGCTAATATTAGCTCTTGTAGCCAACAGTGAAGCGACGGTACTGCCAATCAATTCATTGTAAGTTGAAACAGAAACTAATGTTAGAGGTGTGGAAGAAAGGGCCTAGTTAGCATGGCTTAATGTCTTCAATGCTATCTTGAAATGCGTATAACAATTGATTTGTGTATACTACGAGACTTAAATTAAGTGTTAGTAAGAAAACGAGGAAGTCTTCAGTTCAAATATTAATATTTATTTTTTTTGAAACGGAAAATTGGATCCAGGTTTGAGGTCATTGAAATTTGGATTTATACGAGAAGAAGCGCGTGGAGCAATTCCAACTTACCTTACCTTACCTTACCATCTGGCGCTACAGTCCTTAGTTGGCTTTGGTCTCTTCCAGTATCTGCCTCCATTCGCTTATGTGTTTTTTGTCTTTTCTGTCCATCCCTGGACCTTCATTGTCTTCAGATCCTTTATGACATCATCTCACCATCTGGTCTTTGGTTTTCAGTTCCTTCTGTTGGAGTACAGACATTCTTTCATCGTCTATCCTCGTCCATTCTCATCACATGTAACAGCCATCTGATGCATTCCGACTTGATGAATCTCACTATGTCTTGATTCTCTATTATCTCGTATTTCTACGCTGTTTCCGATTCTCCATTCATCTTGTTCTTTGACCGGTCCATATATTTTCCTAATTATCCTCCTTTCTAATATTCGCAGTGATCTCTCATTATTTTTTGTCAGAGTCCATGTTTCTGTGTCATATGTAGCTATTGATCGCATTAATGTTCTGTAAACATTTAGCTTTGTTTTTTTACTTACGGTTTTACTCTTTAGGAGCTGCATATTTGCATGTAATGTTTAGTGCTTAATTACAATCTCTCTTTCATGGTGTCTTTTATCGTATTGTGGCTATTTACTGTTAGTCCCAGGTATTAGAAGTTACTGGCTTTTTCAAATTCCTCACCATCAATTATGATAGATTTCATTTTTTTTAGTTCGTAGTTATTATCACATATTTGGTTTTCCTTATATTTGTCTTCAATCACAGTTTATTCAGTTCCTATTATAACTGTGTGTATTTTTCTTTTAATTCTCTCTCTGTGCGGGCAATTATTGCTATGACATCCATATATATGTGCAAATTTGACTGGATTTCAAGAAGAGTGTCTATTTTCTATTTTCTGGACGGCAGCGTGTAGAGTTATTATAAATAATGTTGTAGATAAGGCATCATACTGTTTTACTCCTCTATAGTATATAAATTCAATGCTGTTTTCTTCCTCAATTTTCACCTTGTCCCGTATTTCCTCCAGCGTCATTTGTGACAGTCTCATGAGTCTCCTGGTTATTTTGAAGTTATGCATCGTTTCTAGGAGCTGTTTTCTGTCTACACTGCCAAATGCTTTTTCGTAGTCTACGAATAGTACGTGCAGATCTATCCCGTGTTCGAAGTGTTTTTTTCTGTAATTTGTTGCAATGCAAATACATGATCAGTACTGCCTCTATTTGGTCTGAAGCCACATTAATATTCGCCTAAGATGTTATCCAAATATTTCTTTAGTCTTTCGTTGATTATTCCTGTGAAATTTTTGTATGTCGTGTTTAACAGTGTAATGCCTCTTTAGTTGGAGCAGTCTGTCTTGTAGCAATTCTTGTGAATTGGTACTATTATACCTGTCTTCCAGTTTTCTGGCATTCTTTCCTGTTTCTATATTTCTGCTACGAGCTGATGCATTTCTTGTTTCATTTGCTTCAATGCATGTTTGATCATTTATGCTACTATCTTATCTTCTCCCGGTGATCTACCATTTCTTAGTTTGTTGATGATATTGTTTATTTCTTCCAGTGTGGGTATGTCCTCTACATCTTCGGTGTTGGTGTTTTCTTGTTCTCTTTTTGTTTCTCGTTACCATAGTTTTTTATCATTTGTGCCAAGTTGCTCCTTGGGAATATTTAGCCCACCTTTCTAGTATCTTGTTTCTTCTCCTATCAATTCACCGTTTTGATCTTCGCATCCTCTCGTCTATGCTTGGAAACCTTTGCTGATCTTCTTGATCGCTGCGTTGCATTTTCTTCCTTCATTTTGTTTACTTAAGTTTCCTATGTCTCCGATTTCCTCTTTGAGATCTCTCTTCTTTATTTTACATATTCTATTTGCTTCTCCTCTTAGTTCTCTGTGCTTTCGTAATTGTTTCTAGTTTCTCTTTGAAGCATTTTTTGCCTAGCATCATTTTTCCTATCTATCATGTTCTTGCACACTTCATCGAACCAGCTTCTATGCTGATTCCCTTGCTGCTTCTCTATTGTCTTATCTACTGTTTTAGGTGTTGTTTCGATTCTTTTCCACTTTTCTTCCAACGGTAGATTTTCGCTGGTTGATCTCCAATGTTGCATTTTCGTGTTGACTTCTTCTTCATATATTGTTCTCCTATTTTCCTTCGCGAACTTTTCTTTGACCCATTTCCTGTCCCATTCGCTGCTTTTACTATACTGCCTTTTCCTTTTTTTCTGTGAGTTTGGTCTTAACAAGTAAATGGTATGTGTCCTCTATGAGTTCTTACATCTATTAAGGATGTGGAATGCATCTTGTTCGTTAGCACATGGTTTATGTGATCGATGTTGCTATTGTGGGATGATTTCCATGTTCCTAAGTGTATTATTTTGTGCGGGAATCACGTACTTTTACAGCTATTCGGTTTCGAATTCCAGATTGTTTTAACAGCGTACCGTTTTGGTCGATTTCTTCATGTTTGCCAGTTACCTTGCCGGTTGTATCTTTTCTTCTATTTTTGCATTGAATTCACCTAACACTACTATCATATCATATTTCGCCTTGTTGTTAATTTATTCTAATGTGTAATAAAATTCTTCACATTCCTTGTCGTTCTTTCCCTCTGCTGGTGCATGAACTGTTATTACCGATATGTATCTGAAATTTATTTTTATTCTTAGTGTGCTTATACGGGGCGTATTGGCTTGAATTGTAATACATCGCTCATTTATTCCATCACAATGAAGCCCGGTCCCTTCTGTCCGGTCCTTGTAAGTGGTCCGCTATAGCAGAGTGTGTATTCATTCTTTTTCATTCTTCCAGTACCGTTCCATCTAATTTCTTGTAATGCAACAATCTATATTTTCGTTTGCGTACTTCGTTTTCTTTCATTTTCCTAGGGATCAGTCTTGATTGTGTATTCCACGTTGCAAATATCAGGTCCTTATCCGTTCTCCTATCGTTTTCACTTATCCTTCCTTTCCGAGGCAGATGTTCAGTTTTTTCTGAATAGTTGTTGTTTTACAGGGTAGAATTTTTAGACCTACACCCAACGCCCGATCTGGAGGACAGGGATTTTCTGTCGAGGTTTTCTACTTTATCCGTATTGTCCGCGAATGCTTATTCGTCACGCAGTGCGTGCTTATTTCGCAGCATGCCCCCAAATCTTAAGGCCTTTCCACTATCCGCAAACTTTAAACGCTCCCGATCGCATCCGGCATGAGTGGACCTTTTGAGTTCCCGGGGACTAATTCCACCAATAAGGGTAAATTCATAAACAAATAATCTTTGAGTTGCCAATAGAAATTAAATTATTCGCTAGAATTGTAATTAAATATTAAGACAGAATCTTTTCTGAAGGAGTTATACACAGAAGGAAATAAAACATAGACTTAAAATTAATTATCTAATTCTTTTTGAATTGTGAAAAAGTATTCCGGGTTAAATATATTTTCGACTAGAAAATCAAAGCATTAATTACTTTGAATAATATTTAGTTGCGTAAAATTTCAAGTGAATATATAATAAGTTTCCGTTCAAATAATATAATGGACGTGATCTTAGAATTCCGGCTAAAACATAGTTTAAATATTTCTCGGTAATTTTTGCTGATCTGTAATTAGTGATTTGACTGATTCTTTGAAAGAGTCTCATAGTTTATTATGCAGTGACAAGTGCGAAATAGTACAATTTAGGATTGAGTTCTGTTCTAGTATTGATCGTAAGAAAAGTACATGGAGTAAGTGTGAAAGTGTTTGGAAATTTTGTAGTGCAGTGAGATTTGAGATATATTGGATTGTCTTGATTATTTGGTTGAATTATGTTTGTATTGTTAATTAGTTTTTCTTGCACCTGAATTGAAGCTTGCTTTTTTAACTTTGTGATGACCATAAGATCTGAGGTCTGAATAGCCTTGTGGTATTGGTACATTTCATTAAGGATAGTTGGTGTGTTCTTATTTCGGAAGTATTCTTAATGGTTTTTAATGTTTTATTGTATAAAATATTAGTGAAGCCTTCAGGTTAGGCTTTGAGTCTGAGACAAATAAGGTTATATATGAATTCTTAAGCAGGTAGCATTATGAGGCAGGTACTTTGGTTGCGTATGAGAGTTAAGGGGTGATTCTGTCCTTTTGTCCTGAGTTTTAATTATTATATTAGAACATCAAATGCTAGTCCGTAAACCGTCGAATTATAAATTGAGTTGAAATTTAAATATATGTTCATTAAATCAATCTGCTTGGAAATTGTGTTAAGTATTGATTTAAAATAAATTTGTAATTATTTGCCTCTTTTGCCTTTGAAATAGCATATTTTTGCGAAAAGTCCTGATGATGTTCTAAATTTATTTCAAAATGTCAGTTGCGTTGAGTAAAATTCTAAAAGGTTATAAAATACTGGATGTTAGACCTGGGGGTGGATATAATTTTAAGAGCAGTAAAAACTGAAATTTAAATTTTGATTCTAATACTCGAGATTTGATAAATTGTATCAAGTTATCTCCGCAATTAAGATTTATAATTCTGTTTTCCCTTAATTCGTTGGTTGAAAAATTTTAGTAATTGTATTCTCGTGTTTATTATGATATTTCGGACTGTAGGCTGGTTTTGATTTCTTAAACAAAATTGAATGAGTAAAATTGTTACGTTTTGAAAAACAGAACATAACGGTTATTGAATACTTGTTATGGTCTTTAAAGCTATACATTGCCAGTGTTATATAATGTTTGATAAGCAATGCTGTTTATTGAAATTACAAGTGTCGGTATATCATGTGAATACAATCATTTCTGTAAACATGCAATAACAAATAAATATGTTATTAGTGTAAAAAAATAGTGCAGGAACTAAGTACCACGAACTCATTTATTAAAGAGCAATACTATGTTGTAAGTAAAAGGTAGTTTGGTTTCCAACAATGAATTATATTTAGAAATATATTTATGTATCAAAGAGACAAATGCAGACAAATATATTTCATAGACAGAACGGAATGTTACAAATTTCTCATTCTTTTAGTGAAAGTAGAAGTTTAAGAAAAATAGTCAAACATCAGCTTAGGGTAAGAGTCTGAAGTCCAGCTTGCTCAGTGGGTCGAAGTACGAGAAACCACTGGAAAAACAAAGTTCGGCTCGATTGTGATTGGTGATCTGTGAGGACACACCTCACTTAGAAGTGAACTGTGATTGGAACATCGAAATCCCGTTTGACAAAAACTAGATATTTAATACTTTATGATCGTGTGTGTGGATTGATTGCTTATCCACCGCTCAGCTCTGATATACTTTGCTAAAGAATATAGAACTTCAACATCATGCGACAACGTTCTACTCTGTCTATCTGATCTACTACAACTCTGTGTGTCGCATCTAACATCTTAGGCTATCTCTGCATTCTGTCTCTTATTTACTATTAAATAATCAAGTGAGTTAGAAACCAATTTGTTGCATGCTCTTTGTCTATTTTTATCTATCTTAAGTATGGTGACGTTATATGCAGTGGTACTTAGTTAACTTCAGAAACTTGCGTTAGTGCTCAGTATTTATCCCATGAATCAGTATTTCAAAGAATTAAATTTAGTTCTATACACAGTCCAATTCCCGAGTTTCATTTGTGCTACAACCTTAGCAGCACAAGACGTCTGTATCATCTTGAGTGTGCTGATGCCCCTTAAGTTATGCTTGTTGCCCCCATTATTTCAGCTCTAATGGAAATAAGGCGGGTTTTAAGGTAAGTGGTATTTTGGATCACAGGTACGAGGTTTACCACACACAAAAATATATTAAAACCGTATTTGCTGTTTGATGTTTGATAAGCATTCCTGTTTATTGATATTACAAGGTGTATATTAATTATATTGATAACTGTTTTTAAGCTATTTTGAGAAAAGTTTAAATTCTGATAGTGTACCAAGTAAACGAATTTGTTTGAATATGTTATTTCTAGAATAGAAGTTGTGTTATGAAATAAAATAAAGTGGAACATATTTCTTTTAATTGGAATATCGTAATAAACCAAATTGCTGTAATCGTAGGATTCTGGGTCTATACAGTCGCATAGGTAACTTGTCGATCTCAGTGTCTTTTTTCTTGAAATCAATGCGCACTTTAGGTAATCTCCAAATGAGACGTTACAAGATGTCTTCAACATGTCTCCCTCATTCAGGTTAGACGATGCAAAGTCTTAATTTAGTTACGGTTAGTTAGTGTAGAGGTTCCCTTCAATTGTTGATAGTTTAGGAAATAGGTGATATATTTGTTAGAACGGATTGGAATGCACATCTTTAAATTTTTCCTCAGTGGTAACGTTTAATTATATGAATACGTTATCTTAGGTATTTGTTGTTGAATTGAAAGTACACATTAGCCCATTTATAGGTTCAGTTGTCAATAAACCTTCTTTGTTTGGAATCGATAACGTGGCGGATAATTTTAGTTTGAAGGGAACAGAGCGTGATTTGCCAATTAGAAAATCATGCGGTAGGGAAAATTAATTTGGATAATTGTGACTCGAATTTAGATGTTTTAGCACCTAGTAGTTAAAATGGAACAACGAGTGGAATTGGTTGAGTCTGACAGCAGTTCGTACCTGACCATTGATAGAACTGGATTTGTTGGATCTCATTTTGGATTATTAGACAAAAATGTTTTAATGTGGAAATGTTGATTCGAGCAGAGATTATGCTAGGCATTTTGATTGTAGATTGCAGAATCAAGAAAGAAACAGAAGCAGTTACTTTAATTAAGAAACTGAAGTCGTGAAGTTTGAAATTAAGAAGGATTTGGAAGGAAGAAAAAGAATGAATATTCTCAGAGAACGGAGAAAGCCTGGGAGAGAGAGGAAGAAATATGTGGAAATAGAGGTGTTATGTATTCCATTCCAGAAAAAAAATGGATGTATTTTTCGAAGGCCAGATGAAGTTTTAAAAATGATCGGGAGACTGAAGTTAAACAGCATGTGATGGAGTGATTGGTGTTTTTGTCTGTAGTAAGAACACTGGAAACTACGGGAAGAAGAGGGAAAGATAGTGAGGACAATTTAGCAGTTATCAAGATAGAAAGGCTGGAGAGTGGTGTTGGAATCGGAAATTTCATATGGAAAGAAAATTGTGTGAGTAACCGGATAGAGTGGCCAAATGTTAGGAGACTAGTTAAAAGGAAGTTTATTTCTTCAATAGTTGAGCATCAGCAAATAAGGACTATGTTATATAAGAAATTTTCTCCAGAAGAGGAATTATTGAAGCATGTGGATTTGGTGGTTCATTCTGCAATTCTTTTGCAATTCAGTCAAGACGAGGGAGAGTTAGCAGAAACTTTTAGTAGTGTATTGAGCCCATTTATAGTTAAGGAATGTGATTTTGGAGAATGTGCGATTGGTTTGGCGGAGTCAAAATTTAGATATGAAGACTATGAGATAGCAATAAGAGGGTATGATGAATCTACTAGAAGTGTAGGTGCTTATTAAATTGGAAATCGAGTCTATGTTGTAATAAACACAGGAGAGGAACCAATTGAACACAGATGTGGTGACAAGTTTGAGCAAAGTCATGAACGAAAACTGTTTGCGAGAAAAAGAGGAATGAGTGTACAGGAGAGAAAGCATGAGCTTGAGAGGTTTTTGGCGAGAGAAAGGAAGGATAAGATAGATTTGGAGTTGGAGGCTAAAGAATTTGGTCAAAGAAGGTTTACAGATTTTTTCTTGGGAAATAGGAGGAATTATGGTTGGAATGATAAAAGAACTCTAGATTTTGATGGTGAAATGATGATTAATATATTGTTGAATGGTTCTCGTATTAGAAATAGGAGATATGTATTTTGAAATGATTGACAGTCATAATAAAGATAATTGTTTTAGCGGAAAATAATAGATTAAAATCTATAGAAGGTATATATTGTGGCATTATTTGCTCAATGAGCGACACCAAGTATGTGGGCGTAATCAAGCGACCTTTTCATGACTCATGGTTCTCTCCGATATAGAAGCTTTGGGTATATTAATTTATTCTAGCGTGGTCAAGATGTGGCAATGTGCCTCAAGGCCAACAGCTGCTAAAATATAATAAATTGAAATACATATTCATGTTAAGTTTATTTGAATATAAAGATGCGGTTCAATAAATTAACAATAAACATAGCCCCATTTAGCTTTCTTAATAGTTAAGCCATTATTATAATTACGAATTCGGTGTTGCTAAGCAGGGAATCGACAAATATTCCTTCCAACAGGCGTTATACAATTTCTTTTGTACTTAAATGTTACTCAAATGGAGTCTTCCTCCCATAGTGGGCCGAAATATAAGATAAAGCAACATCTAGGATTGAGTTGGGTAACACATAATCAAATTTCGCCACAATCCCTCTTCACTTTCATTGTTTTTAGCCAATAGCTGTGATAGCAATGAAGTACATTTTGGTATATTGTGTTCAGGTTAGCATTTGTGAACGTGTTGACAGAATTTAAAGTTAATACTAATTGCACATGAAAACTGATGGGAATATTTACAGTCGTCTTCAAGTTGAAGTTGTGGTAAAGCTAAAATGCTGGAACGTTCGTAAAATGTTGGCATTAAGTATTTGCAGTTTTTACAATTAAAGTGTTAAGAACTAAATTTAACTTGATTTATTACTTAGTCTAGAGCAAATAAGATGTAAAGATTGACACTACTTGAGAACAGTATTTCTTAGAGACAAGGAATTCTTTTTTTAATTTTTATTTACATTATACACAGGATATTTATTTTATCCTAAGTGTTTGTTCTACGTGGTTTTCTTTATATCACTTGGTTTTGCTAGAATTTGCTTATTTTTTGCACCGTTCAAAATTCATAAGGGGGTAGTAGATTTTAAACTTTTTAACGTTGACGGTCATCTGTGAGGTTTTCTTATTATACGTTCCAATACATACATACTAATTGGCCTTGCTTTTAGTATTTTATAAGTACCAGCGTACTTCATCAATTTTGAGGACAACATTGGCTCCTTATGGCACATCCTTACGAGTAGTTGTTGCCCTGGGAGAAATGTTACATCTACCTTTTCGGGTCAATGGCTTCCATAGTTTGGGCCTGGATGAGAGCAAGTTCTACCTTCGCTAGTACTCGAACAATTTTCATTTGCTTTGCAACTTCTGAATTATCGCATCCTGAGACTTTTACGGAATCGCATTAGGGGCATGTGAACTTATGTCCTAGCAGCCCCATTTTATACGCGAAGGGGCGGATCTCTACAAATCCGCCAATTTTCCGGAGATTTTCTCAACTATTTACAGAGAAAAGAACCTGTCTCTTCCGTTTTCGATTCACATACGGCATTAGACTCAGGATGATAGCTTGTAGTGAAATGTATCGATCTGTAAAACTGGCATAAGTTTTCGTATCAGTTTTGATGTAAAATTTGAGTCGAGCTCCGTTAGGATGATAGTAGATATCCAAAACACGGAAAATACGTTGTTAATAACAAATCAACTAAGCAGGCTTGCTGTAATCGGCTTAAGCGGTCTTTCAATTATAAATGTCTTAGATTTTCGCAGGCTATAATGATATAAAGGGAGGATACGCTTTCCCTCAAAACCCCAATGATATTGCGACGAAATTGGATTATGTCTACCCACCCTATTCTTGGTTTTGCTCAACCTTATGTTTTCATCCACTATTGGAGCGAGACTCCTTGTTTGAGTAACATTAAAATAAAAAGGAAAATAAGAAATGCCTGTTGAAACGAATATTTGTAGATTCCCTGCTTAGGAACACCAAAATTCGGAAGTATGACAGTAGTTTAACCAATAAAATTGTTAGCTTTCAAGGAAGCTTGACATAAATGTTGTTAAAGATTAAGCATGGAAATTTCTGTTTTACGAAATTCAGGAAGGATGAGTGTGGACAATCGAGGGAAACGGCATCATCGAACGGGCTAGATAAGATCAAAACAGACACTCTCGAGGAGAGATAGTGGTTAAGAAACGCATTGAATTTTTTACACAACAACCAAAACATCCTCTGCTTAGCTCCAGCTCTTCACCAAATATGGTATCGCGTGATATTAACGGAAGGTCTAGGTGTTCATGGGAGAAAATTCGAGAATGTGGAAGCAAGCCTTATGGGACGTCAACCTAAGGCCCCTTTTATAAGATATAGTGTCACTAATTTGATTATAAGATATTAGGTGATGAGACGAGACAGACACAGCGAGTGAGTTGATAGTGTTCGCCTAAGAAGCCACTTAGGCGTGAAACTTGTGTTGTTTGAAACAAGAAACTTTACAGCAGATAAAACATGTCAGTAAAGTTTATTTCCAGAACTTAGTTTTTCTAGTACATGAAACCTACTGTAGCCCCAGTTTTGTAACATGTCTTATTATCATGTTTTCGTACAACTTCCAACGGTCTTCTTCAGGAAGAAGTTGAAACTTCGTCTTTAGAAATCTAACTGAATGCAGGTGTCTTGCTAAATGTAAAGTAACGAAATCAGTTTCAGTCATGTTAAGAAGATTAGGACAGCCTGTCGTTTGTTTTACCAAGTTAGTTAGATAAAACCATATATATTTTAAATGCAGAATATTTAATGTGAACTGTGTTTAAGTCGTGAAATATTATTATCATCTTAATTGTACTAAACTTCGTTTATTATTTTTCTTTATTATGTAAATAACCTCATGAAAATTTAATTAATTTGTTGTCGTTTAACAGTTGTATGCCTTGAGGCACATTGCTTCTCCATGACCACGCTCGAGTAAGTCAAATTATCTAAAAGATTCTACCTATGAGACCCCTGAGACCGGTAAACATGAAAGACAAGATATTTACTATGGACATATAAATAGCCCATAATATGGTCACTTTTAAACTATATTCCAAATGTAAAGAATGTAATGTAGGGCCGTGGTGCAATTACTTTGTTTACATGCACTGAGAAAGTTTCGTCATCTTCTGATAAATGCTGAATATTTTGGGTTTTAAATTCAATTTATGTCAATTGCTTGATACAAATTGACAAATTCTGGTAATTGTAAACTATGAGCTTGTACTCTAAGATTTTGCAACTTTGACCAGGTAGCTGGTATCATCGTTTTGGTCTGCATTTGTGACACTGTATTAGAGGCAAAAGGGAACATTTTTGGAATTTCTAAATGTTTGCCTATACTTGCACTACATGTGCAAGGTAACTTGAAGTTCAATGATCCAGGCCGACCTACATCGGTCTCAATTTGGTGTTTTTCGGATTTACATGTGAATTTGATTTTACCTAATGGATTAGTGATAATTTAGTTGTTCGGATCCGCTTGAGTAATAATCGTACCGTTTTTCTATTCACACTGTAACTTATAATACTTTTTATATTGTTCGACGGTGGTAATGTTCCATAAATGAAAAATATTATCAGCAGTCGAAATTGAAATTACAGATGCTTGTGGTATGGATCATAGATCGTCTGAAGAAGCTAGACAATTAGAAACGAAATCATCTCTTAGTAATTGTAATGAGTCCGCTTTCTCCACAATAATAACAGGATTGTGTTTCAACAAACACGCTATATTCTGCCAGTGATAAGGGATAAACTTTAATTTAAAGTATATAGTTTCACATCATCTATTCGGATTATAGGAAGTTTACAAATTACAGTTAATTCGCTTCCTGAAAAGTGACAAGAAGATGTCTTAAGCTTATAATGGTGGAGAAAATGTTCTGGGGGAATGGCCAATTTGTAATCAAATAATGCAATCTTCTGTCTTACAGTTTGTAAGTCCGCTAATAGTTTAAGGGGGAGACGACCGTTATTGGTAACGTATAGTCTATGCAAGACTTATGAATATCCTGTGTTTCCCTAACATAAATAGATTGTAACATCAACTTAGTAATTATCATTGGTTGAATGGACTGAGGAATTATCGTACCCCTTTTCATCACTAATCTTTACTCTATTTATTTCGTTTTGTAAGCGTTTAATTGCTGTTTCGCACTCAGAGAATGTCTTGGAGACTGCCTCAGTATATTTCTTCGTATCCTGCATTACTGATATCAAATGTCAGTGATCGGTATGTAACTGATCATGCACATTTTCGACAGTATGCTCAATAATTTCTTGCTTTGCCACATAAAGGGTTAAAGTTTGATTATTCATTACATTTCAACATCAGAATGATGCAATTCCAAAGAAGGCAATTCCTTTTAAATCTCTAGTGTGTCAATTATGTTTACCTGAAAATACTGAGCTCGCAAATGAACTTTCAGGGCAGACAGCATTTCCTGGGCTGCTGACATCATGCGACGTGCTGTCCTATCTATATCTACATGTTTATTACAAAAACCTTCTAGATGCTTTGTTTCAAGAGCGATTAGCACAGCACCTATACTAGGGGTTGGGACAATTTCTTTTTATATACCAGGTGTACAGATTTTTCGTAAGCTACCTTTGAAGGTAGAGGTTTCCATAGAATTCCGGTAGTCATTATTAAATTTGGCTCCAAGTCGTCTCGTTGCATATTTTCGACGCTTAACGTTAAGAGGAGCAGTAACATCAACATCGTCGGTTCCGAAAAGAAAACAAATAGGGTCATAAACTAAAGTTCGTTATAATAAAAAATGCTAAATGTTTCTGAACTTATTCAGAGAGTAAAATAGTAAATGTACGAAAACTTCTAACTATTTTGGACAGGACTTCGATTAAGTAGCTTCAATAAACTGCATATTTGCATGTAAAGTATAAGATACACTTATCTGTTTTATATATTGAACAAAACTGTTCTAGCTATGCAAAAATTCTTTCCACGTGACCGGTAACTATACTACTTCTACTTTGAGTTTCGAATTACTACGTTTTTAGATTTGCACTGCTAAACTGTTATTATACTCGTTCTTAGCTCAAACAATCAATCTTTGCAACTTAAATTTAAGGCAGGTCAGCCATATTAGAAATTGCAAATATGGCCATGTTTCAATGCATTTCTGTTTTCCTTCATTAATCAGTGCTTCGCGACTAGAATTTGGATAAATCACTTCATATAGTCGTGGGAAAATATCTACTAAGCTTAAGCGTACGATATTAGTGACACATTGTGCAATTGTTATCAGTACCGGTAGTGACATACGCTATTCTCAGGCGTTAGTAGCACTTCTTTGTGTTAGTTCGAATTCCAAGATATCTTAAGTGTTTTCAAATAAATTACAAAAATTCATGATAGCAATCACAATACTTTCTGTATGGTATACCGTAACTCTTCTGGAGTTAAACTTTGACTTGTTCAATATGTGTTGAATTTATCGCACATCTAGAAGAAAAAAGTATCGTAAGTACTATATAAGCGACAGTTGGCAGTATTTCAATTTTAGTTTTTTATATGTATATATGCATAGCAATGTTTTAGATCTAATTTGATACAAGACGACCCACACACAAGGCTATCCATTTTTTGTCAAAATCTCACACTAGAAGGATATTTTACTCGCTAGGAAATTACGATGCCTTACTTTGTCAAATTCGAAGTTATCAGAATATAAACTGGTTTAATTGGTCAACGAGTAAATAGCTGAGCACTCGTGTAGAATTCGAGAGATTAATAAAAGCTTGTCAAACTAAAAAATATATACCCCCATTTATGGACACTTAATGAACCGAAAGAGATGATAACATTAGTTATAGAACGACTAACAGGTTCTAACTATTGATTAACTCTAATGACGCTGCAAGTTTATTTAACTAACCCTGTTAGAATAAGCAGTTTCTAAAATGTCTATGCTAATAACATTCAAAATTCCAGTCATTAAGAGCAATTAGCTACGAATAATGTATCGACTGCAGCCGCTGCTATTTACTTACTACCTGGACGTATGCCACATACCCCTACCGTTAGAAATTGTAATTTCAGCAACATCTATCCATGCTAAAAAAGTTCTCAGTCAACGGAATTACCTACCACAGATTGTGATTTGACACGAGAAACTTTGTGCCTAGCTAGATGTCTGAACGCTAAAGAAACCATGGCATACAATTGAATAAAGGCACTCATGTTAAATGATGCAGACAGTATACGAAGTTTGTGCAACATAGAATGTATCTCCGGAATAAAATCAATGTTTTTCATCGGGTAAATTACACCGCCACATAATGTTACTGAAACATTCTCACAGATTAATTATTACTTGTTCAGAAATAGTGACACCGATCCACAAAATACCACTAGTTGGCGCCTTGATCCACGAACTATCATGTGGATGTACAATACAGATGCAGGATCAAACTTTTCAGCGCCGCCACCTTGTATCACTCCCGCGCATGACTAAGGAAGATTTCAATTTATGTTACTATTACAGTGGTGTATGAGACAAAACTTGTGAAGATTCACAGAATTCTATAGTTTTCCCAATCGAAGTGGCTTAAGCCCTAAATAGAATTTAGCACTAATCTCCGCACAGAAGCCTCAACAAAATTCGAGAAAAAATTCTACAAACTTGTGATTAACAGTGTGTTTGGAAAACCCATGGAGAATGTAAGAAAGTACAAAGATGTGTCGTATATACTAAATGAAAAGCTAAGAAACTCATTGCTATGCCTCAATTCAAGTCACGGACGATATATTCGGAAAATTTCGTACTCATTCAGATGTTATGAAAATTTGTTAAATTAAATAAACCTGTGTACGTCGGAAGCAGTATTTTGGATCTTTCGATAATAGCAATGTATCAATGTTATTATGATGTAATAAAACAAAGTACGGAATGAATCTTACTCTAGAATACACTGACACAAATTCTCTTGTTTATTACATTATTCGTCAAAAACGTTATGAGGATATGAAATCAATGATTAAATTCTTCAATACAACAAATTGCGCTCAAAGCAATCAATACAATATCCCCTTGGTTAATGACATACCTGGTAAAATAAAAGATAAGTTTAGCTCTTCATAAGTTTATGGGTTTAAGATCAAACGTTTATGCTTGAATACGGAGGAAAATAAAGAAATAAAGAGAGCCAAAGGGTGAAGAAATTTATTGTAAAAACGAGATTAATTTCGATGAGTTTCAGAATTGCTTGCTTTCTAGTGAACAATTAACGAAAGAGCAATATCAAATTCAGTGGCGTTTGCATATACCTCACAATGTAAAACAAAAAAATTGCTCTAGACCCTGAGGATGATAAACATAAAATTCTTGATTGTAAGATACACACATCGCCATGGGGTCATCGAAGAATTGTAAATAATGATGCTGAAATAATTTGTGAAGTGTGTCTTAGACCCTCAATCTCTGAAGAGTCGTATTAATTTTCATTTATGTAACAGTAAAAGTTAAATAGTTGGTAAGGTTTGTAGATAGTTATTAAGTAAGTTTAATGTCTTGTTCAAATGTTAATAAAGAACGATCTTTGTTTTTTTTTTAACTTTTCTTTATTTTTTTCTATATATTCTATTATAATATAGTTTATTATTATTTATTACGCCTACTGATTTATTTGGATTCCCGCGATATAACTCGCTTGAGCATGAAACACAAAACGAAAAATTGGATGGGGTTTATAGATTGCTCCATTTTGTTAAATTTAGTCAAAACGTATTCTAGGAATCTGATCCGTAGTTGTCGAATAAATTCAAAATTCGTGAATATAATATAGTCTATATTATATTATGAAAGCAAAAGCTGTAACTTTTTAAATTCCGGCACAATAATTGAAGTCATTAAATTTTAACAGTATTTTAAATAAAACACAACCTGCAAAGAAACAAAAAAAATGCTTTAAAAAATGGCATAATGTGGCTCTAACATTAAGTTTAGCGCAGTTAAAGAAACTACGTAATCAACCGAAAACATATGGTTTGATTTTTACAATTCCTGCGATATTTGCCACATTGGGAGTTGTTCGTAGTCTTTCAGGTGGTTCGGCAGCTATAGCTAAGACGGTAATCGACGCAAAGGAAAATAAGCAAGAGTTAGAAAAACAAAAGCGTCATAATGAAGTTATGGAATCATCAATTCTAGCTAAAGGTAAAGGACTTAAACAAAGAAAGAAAAAGCTCCTGAAGGACTTAAACGGAGTAAAAAAGCGCTCACCAATTATGGTATCGAACGTATAGCTAAAGAACTGATTATTAAACCCTTTAGAGGTGTATACATGTCGGATAAGCTTCCGTCTACTCCACCGTTAAAACAAGAATGTGCTGTTGTTAACTTAGATCAACCAATTAATACCGGAACTTACTGGATATGTTATTGATATGTAATAATAAAGCCTGTATATTCGATTCATATGGTGGAGTACCTCCAAATTGTTTAATTAATTATATAAATCCTAATAACACAATAATTGATTATAATAGTGATCGAATACAACATTTTGATGATGTGATTTGTGGCCATTTATGTATTAAACTATTAAAGTTCCTATCTGATGAAAGCAATTTTCGTCAAGCTATTGAAAGATTGAAACTTGATTACCTAATGAATGATGCATAAAAAGTGAAATATTACATAGTCTTTTACTTAAAATGATTTTGTTGCACTTATGGGGAACTACACCGAAGCTTCGACTGAATCTTCATAATGAAATTGATAATCAAAATTACAATTTGAAAATTGCACTGATTAGATTCTATAGTATGTACCTAACACCAAATGTAACAAAAAATAGCTATACCTACTTCTACAAAGGAGAGAAACATAATATACCAGCGGGTCAATATAATGCATCAACATTAGAACCAACACTACCCAAAGAAGTGCTTCTAAATGAAACTCATGTAACACATCGAATGGAAGTTACGCCATTTGCAGAACATTTTAATGTGGGAACTGTGGGTAAGTTATTACGTTTCAAGAATAATAGCGAACTGAAGCCAGAATAGACTCATGTAGGTCAATTTCTTCCAATGTTCTTAAATATTCAAACATTTAATATTCACTGTAATTTAGCAAGAGCTATGATTATTGGAAATTTGGAATATAAGCGAAAGGAAACTAATATTATGTTTGTTTGCTAGTTTATATAGCTTGCCAATTTATTTGTATTAATAGTCTGAAGTGGCACAAATCTATGGTTGAGTAAAAGTCATTGATTTCCACTAAGGCAAACCTAATTTGTATGAAGAATTCAAGACTTGATATGAACCGGTATTTCCATGTATTGACACCAGTCGGTTACATTCAATTAGTTTTACATAAATCCAAAGAATGGATACTTTCTCCTCATCGCTATCTCGTATAACATAACAAAGACATACTACCTGCATACATGATGTTTAATCTAAATTATCTCATCTGTATATTCCGTGAATCTTGCCTGCGTAAATTCGTCTTTATACAGTAAATATTATTTCCATCACAATCTTCTAAATAGAAAAGTAAAATATTCCCAGCAAGCTTGTTTCGTTATAAATATCAAGACACGCATAACAATCTTACTTCTAAATTCGTTAAGACACAATTCAAGAATAACAATTGCTAAATTCGTTAAACATAATTTAATAAAAACAATGCCCTGATATAACTGAATTAAATTAAATTCACTTAGAATGTTTCAAATTATAAAATTCGACAACAATCACTCTTTCCTATTCTCACATATTATAGCAACATTTAAACCATTAACGGAATTGTTAGAACCAATTGTTTATGAGAATCAATATCCATTATTCTTTCCTATACAAGAGAGTCGTATACGTTTCATTGAAATAAGTGTTAGTAATGAATTGCATGAATGATAGTTTTGGCAATTTTGTATTGATTTTCAATGTACGATAGCGTATATTAACAGATTTTTCAGTTAAAGGACTTTCCACCAGTTTTTTTCCACTAATAATAATTCCATTTAAATCATATAAGAAGATTGTCAGCAAATACTCTCATTTTAAACAGAATGTTAAGTTGAGGTGTTAATTCACAAGTCGCTCTTGCAATAAATACTCTCTGACGCTAAGCTTAAAAGTGAAATAATTATTTCTCTTTTTCAGTGAGTAACTCCATCAAGCATCCTATCCCGTCATGTTATATAAAAAAGAAATTTTCTCAATAGGAATTCAAGTTTTTTTTATTTACGACTAGATAATAAAAAGTTCGTTTCACGGAGTACATCTCCGCCACTCGTTACTGAATAAATAGACCATGAAGTGGAAATGACATTCAAACAACCTATTACTATTATATATAGACTCAGTTAAAACCCATACAATCCGTTCCACATGTGGGGTAATAACAAGCTTAAAAGAAAGAAAATGTAAGTCTTTTCTTATTGCAATAGATTTGGGACATAAATAATAATTCGTCCCTCGCATGACAATTCAACAATAATTATTTAATTCCGTAAACTTGTAGCAACTTGTAGCATAAGCAACTTTCATTTTCATACAACGTGCAATAAGCAATACATGAGCAATGTTGAAACCGAGAGAAGTCGAAACAAATAACACCGAAGGTTTTTTTTTTCATTTTGGTTGTTTCATAAAATTTTAAACTAAACGAAAATGTTCATCGGCGCTGTAACAAGTTCTTAATTACAGTAATAACCAATATTTTCTATTGCGAGTGAGAATGATGAAAGAAGCAAAATAAGTTCATGTTGAATATGTATCAATCATTCCAGCATTCACCTGAGTACAAAGCAACAGCTATAGCAACATACTTCTGTTCGCGTTTGCGTAAAAAGCACTTAGCTATAAAAACTATTCAAGAAGTTAATAGCAATATCGATGTAGTTAATAGAACAGTCAATAGATGTCAGTAATATTTAATATTTGATAGAACTGTAAATAGATGGGGTAATAATTAGCTAGATGGCGGTAGATGGCAGTGAGGGTGCGAGGGATGCTCGTAGTTAATAATAACACCTACAGATGGCGGTGAGAGTGCGAGGGATGCTGGTAGTTAATAATAACACCGACCGATGACGGTGAGAGTGCGAGGGATGCTGGTAGTTAATAATAACACCGACAGATGGCGGTAGTAGGAAATAGTATATTTCCCCGTTTACGAAAAAAATTGCAACTGTGGTTCAATCCCCTATCTTGCCAATGTTAAAATGTGGAGTTAAACGAAGAGATTACATTTACTGGCAAACAGCTGCTAAAAGACAATTAATTAAAATACATTTCATACTAAGTTTATTTGAATATAATAAGAAAAAGGGGTTCAGTATAATAAAAATAACAATACAAGCCTTTACGAGAACAGAACTAAATGATTTCTAAACTAATTTGATAAAACAACGAGATACTGGTCTTGCTCTATCATAATTGTACTTAGTTAAATTCAGTTTCTACTTTTCATCAATAAAATTATATGCAAAAGATCACTGGACTAAAATTGGCAAAAATGCTTTCGATAGTCAAGAATTAGGATAATTTTGCATCAATACAATCGAACTAAGATGCAACTTCTTCCTGAAGAAGACCGCTGAAAGTTGTATAAAAACGTGATAGTATGAAATGTTCCAAGACTGGAGATAAAATAAGTTTAATTATCAAAAAGAACTAAGTCTTTGAAGTTAAATTTACTGCCCAGATTTTTATCCTGTAAAATTTCCTTAGTTGAAACCTTGATTCGATTGACAGAGAGTTTACGTCCAAGTGACTCCGTAGACGTTGAATGTGTCCTGATTTGTGAACTTAAGCATTTTATAAAGGGTACTGCCCTCACGCACCCTGCAAAGCTTGCATCAGAATATTCGAAGTGTCACCATGAACAAGTAGCCTTTTCGTAAATTTCTGGCCTTACCATACATTTTAATACCATATACGATATCATAACCACATTTATGCCAAGCTTCCTTGACAGCTAAGCCATTATCATATTTAAGAATTCGGTGTTGCTAAGCAGGGAATCGACAAATATTCCTTACAACAGGCGTTACACATCTTATTTTGTATTTTGATGTTACTCAATCGGGGAGTCTCACTCCAATAGTGAGTCGAAACATAAAGTAATGCAAAATCTTGGATTGGGTTGGGTAAGCCATGATCCAATTTTGCCACAATACCAATGTTCTGAATTCAATTTTTACGGTATTTCTTTGGGTGATTCAAAAAACCCTCCCATAACCATTTAACTTCGAAATACATAGATTGTTTTAAAAAAATCTAAATCAGGTTTGGTGCTATCTGTTACTATTACTTAGAGAACTAGTTGGAATTAAACTTACGTATTGAAAATTCATCTTTCCAAATATTTTTCACTTCAGATTAAATTCTATTTGTCGTAAAATATTGGGTCCAGTTAAGAGACTGAGAAGAAATTCTGATTATTAATGATTGATTTCAGAATTGACTTTAACGTTGTATTGACGTGCTTGGAAATCGTAATAGTATGGTTCTTTTTGTTTTCTTTCAACCTAGTGGATTAATATAAATAAACTGAAATAATAAATTATGAATCGTTATTTGGTTTTGGGATGACGTAAGAGAGAAGTAATTTGTTATGAAACATGGAATTACCTAACCTAATTTTAGTTTAATTCCTTTATTGTTTATTACATATTTGTACAAATGTTTGTGCTTTGATTTCAGTACGCATTTGAAGGCAACAAACATTTGCGACTGATCTTGTCTTTTGTTAAAGTAATGTTTCAAAATAAATTGAATATAATAGGATGAAATTTGATAGGATTTCAGAAAATTTGATTTAGTGTTGAAGATAATTGATATTAGACGTATAAGGAATTGCTTATATTTAATAAATCACAGCCATAATCAACCCACTACTCTCCCCAAAGGGAGGAGTTGGTCTACGGCTCCCACGCTGACCAGACGGGTTGGGAGAGATGAGCCGAAGTTCTCACTGTGATCGCCACTGTCTTTTATTCACAGCGGCTCCCCAATTGTCCTCACGATGCTGGGTCAACACCAAAATTTTTAATAAAATCTTTAAAACTACAGAATAATACTAAAATCATTGTGATAATTTTCCTAATTAGATTTGCAATAAAAACTTGATCTTTGAAAAATTAACGGAAAATTTTATTGCTATTTATTGCTTGATCATCTTGATGCTATACAACTGAAAATAGATGTAAATGAATTGCATGAATGGGGCAGTTCTTAAGCAATGACCTGAATATCAAGATTAAAAAATGCTTTGCCATGATTTTCTCTAGGGCTAAATTCACTCAACGCTATACGTATTCTATAAATAATGAAAAACTTGAACAGGTGTGTTCTATTAGGGATCTTGCTATTAGTATTGACTCTAATATGTCATTTGAAAAGTATACTTAGCTGGTAGTTAACGATTCATACAAAAAGCTAGGATTTATAATCAGAATTGCTAAATGTTTTAATAATATATGTTGTATTAGTGTATTACACAATAGTATGGTAAGAAGTAAACTGGAATACGAAACATTCATTTGGTAACCCAGATATCAATCACAGTCGAAGAGAGTATAACAAAATGAGAAAAGTTTTTTTGCGATTTCTTTATTACAAAAATATAATGTATCGGGTTATAGATCAAAAATACCTTATAAACAATTGTTATGTGAAATTAATTACGTTACTCTGAAAATCAGACGGAAAATACCTGATCAGATATTCCTATTCAAAACTGCAAATTATGTTCTTGAAAACGCAACATTCCTATGTAGAATAAATTTTAACATCAGAAAATGTAATCTTCGTTCCAGAGATTTATTATCATGTGCAATTCCAAGAACAGAAAAATACAAATCTTCACCACTCCTCAGAGTCTGTTTAATATACAATAATTTATTAAACAAATGTCGAGATCTAGATTTCAGTTTAACATTTTCAATATACACAAAATTATTGAAAAACTATTGGCTCATGACATATATTATAACAAAATTAATTTTAAGCAAATCATTGTTTTATATATAGAACAATATTTGTAGGTACTTTTCAATCCTAGTCAGTATTGTTTGCTGTTGTCATTCTATTTCTTTTGCTTTTTTTCTTAGGCTCACCTTAATCTAAGTTTTGTCACAGAAAGAGTAAGGTGCAAGCCGGGGCCAAATTGGAGGACCTTCTTTAGGTCCGAAGATCTGCCATCTTTGGAATTGCCAGTTGCCTTAACTCAAATACGAATAATTATGCTGTATATTTGTAGATACTTCTGAATCATAGCCAATTTTTGTTTGCTGTTGTCATTTCATTTCTTCTTCTCTCTTTTCTTTAGTCTTACCTTAATCTAATTTTTGATACAGAGAAAATAAAGTGGCAGTCTGAGTCATAATGGCGGATCTTCTGTAGTTCAGAAGATCTGTCATCTTTGGAATAACTGGATGCCTTTAATTAAGTGCAACCAACCGAAACTTTGTATTCGTCTTTCTGTTCCACATTTTACACTTATTTGTAGTTGATTGTGAATCATACTTACTTTTTCCTTGATGTAGTTGTTACTTTATTGTTATTTCTTTTTATTTATTTTCTTTGTGCCAAAAAATCTTATTGAAAGAATGAGGCGGCATCGAGGACCACATTGGCAGATATCTTCTGGAATTCCTAAGATTTGTCATTTTTTAACAGCCGCATGCCTTACCTCAAATATATGAAGTTGTAAATTTGTATTCTTATTTCTATATTTTAGTTTAATATTGTACTACAGTATATTTTCATAGTAAACTCTATAGGCCTTCTTTAACTGGAGATGTACATCACTGTTGAAGGTGCAAAAACACATAAATAAATGATTTCCTTAATGTCAATCGTTTTAGTTATGTTATGATGTCCGAAGACAGTAGTAGAGGACCAACTATTGCATTTTTGCTATTATTGCTATTATGTTATATTAAGATAAGGATTGTATATTTAGATTACCATGTTTACATATTGTGATAACAAGAAGGCATTTCTTGACCTTATGTTATATTAAGATTAGAAGTGTTTATTTAGAAGACGAAAGTTGTATTAGTCAGAATATTTATTAACCTTATGCTTGCAAATGGAGATAACGAGAGGGCATTTGTTGACCTTATGTTATATTAAGATTAATAGTGTGTAAATAGAAGATAAATATATTAGAAACAAAAATGTTCAGCTTATCATGTTTACAAGAGGGCTCTTCTTGATCTTATGTTATATTAAGATTAGGACTGTGTATTTAGAAGACAAAATATATTAGAAAATTTGTTAAGCTTATCATGTATAGAAGAGGCCACTTGTTGACCCTATGTTATATTAAGATTAGCACTGTATATTTAGAAGATATAAATAGTATTAGTCAGAATATTTGTTCACCTTATCATGTTTACAAGAGGACACATGCTAACCTTATTTTATCATGTTTACATATTTTAACATTTTATCTTTTAATGGTTGAAGAAAAAGATGATTTACTTAAAACTTTTTACATATTTGTGCTATATGATAAGATAAAATGAATTATATGGGCGGTAACAGCTTTATAGCCTACGCTCTTCCCGATCTTACTTGCGCTATAACTATGATAGTGAAAATTAGTGATTTTTTCTCTTTTGTAACTTGAGTTGAATTAGTGTCTCATTTGAAATTGAGATAATTTACTTAGCGGAAAAATATTATAACTGTTATTATATTTTAGTAAATTTTTCATTTTTATTATTTAGATTATTTTAATTGTGAGTGTAAAGTGAGAATTGGGAGGATTTATTATTTAGTGAACAGTAAATGAAATCCTCATGCATCAAGAACAAAATTTTAACCTTTCCTATGATCATTGAATGTTTAGGTAGTAATACTATATTTTTTTTTAAATTAATAACCAAGGATGAAATCCTCACACAACAGGGAAACCTCATATGAACACAAGATGTTTAGGTAGAAATATTAACATTTTTATCCTTGCTTACCATATATTCAATTATTAACTAAGGATGAGATCTTTATGCACTAGGGGAAATCTGATATTCATATGATAGCGCCAGATTCGTCAGTTCTATCCAAGCTCATTTCGTGTGAATTTTGTGGTGGGCAAACACCGTCAGGATCATGTAAGTATTCCAATGATCCTTTTTTCAAGCCTTGTAGACAATTAGTTCCTGATACTGAATTCATTGCTCAACTCTTACCAGACGTAATACATGAACAATTTTAGTAGAAAAGTCTGTAAGTGTGTTTTCAAAACAGTACATTATTAATGTGCAGGGATTTAAAATCTCTGCACATGACTTTATTATGAGAGAATTTTGTATCGTAGCGTGTGATGCCAGCCTTTTATTCCACTGTTTAGTAAAACTTCCATGTGACATTACTGAAGTAGGACTAGGATATCAAAAAAAGTACAATAGTTAACCCAGAACTTTCATAGTTTACATTGGGACACAATAACTGGATACAGTGTTTCACACCTTCGTAGAATAATTTCTCAATTGTGTTCAAGTAAAGTTACATTTTTTTTGTAAAGGTCTTTAAAAAGTACAGTGGATTAAAAACTATTTCACTTGGAAAATGTGAATCGTGTAAGTGAAAAGGAAGGCCCTGCTCTGAAAACACTAAATTTGAACACCGGTATCTCTAAGTATACCTATCATGATCGTGTTAAGGTGAATGCTTGTGCATTAAGAAACTCTTTACAATTAACACACATTCGATGAAACTTGAGAAACCACAGAATCTTGTAAATACCTTATCAACGATGCAAATGTAAGAGGCATGTGTGACTTGTTTTATAGATTAGTTTAGTTCAAATTCTTAATGAACATTATAATTATACCTTATTTTCTATATTTTTTGATATAACCTTAATAATAATAATCATATAAATAAAATAATTGTTTTACTATAATAAAATTTTTAATTACATTTTTCTTTTCTTTTGGTAATGTTTTTACAAGTGATTTTACAATTGTATCATTTTTTTAAGATTCGTAGTGTAAAAAGTAGAGAATAGATTTTCCTCGTACAGTGAAATAAATAAATACAATACAGAATAGTCCGCAAATAATAGATTTTTCATGTTAAATTTAAGTTTTGTTTACATGATATAATTTACAATTTCGTTTTTAAAAGTTACAATTGGTCTCCTAGGTTCATTTCCAAAGCTATCAAAATATTGTCCTCGTCCATGTTTATTAATATATAAAGCACTCCAATGAGTTCCAGGGGAAGTTGACGGACTTAAATTTACTATAAGTGCTGCCGGATATTCAATTTATTTTGATAAAGTGTCCACTGAATAAATTCCAGTAAGCGTAGTTGCGCTAGTACACTCCTGAAGAATAACTTTTAGAATCTCATCACTCCACATCGCAATTAGATCCACTAATTGCTGTTCGTTCATACACTGTTCTAGTTTTAGGTAAAATAAAATAATGTAGATGATAATCTGTTAATAACTTTCCGTACCCTGAAGCTTCTTTTAAGGCACAGCGAAAACTTGTAAACTGATGAAGGTGATGAGCACAATTTTGCGATGGAAAAGCTAGTGAATTATATTTTTTACACTTAATATCTTCTAAATTAATCACTGTTCTTTGTAGAAGATACTCTAAAAAACTTTACGTGCTTTTCCATTCGCATACACACATTCACTGCAGGTGGTATACTTAGTAAGTATGTTTTTAACTTC
Source organism: Lepisma saccharinum (assembly GCA_022664845.1). Taxonomy (NCBI): domain Eukaryota; kingdom Metazoa; phylum Arthropoda; class Insecta; order Zygentoma; family Lepismatidae; genus Lepisma; species Lepisma saccharinum. The sequence continues at coordinate 12,473 of JAGDQP010009801.1, read as the reverse complement.
CTCATATTGGACTTCGTCTTCAATCCATTCTAAACCAAATACATGCTGACTTAAATATGAATTTGTAAATCTTAAACTTGGAATAGTACTTTTTGATATTGGAAACGGTGATTTGAAAAGCCAGGTTTGAAAACTATGATCATCAGTATTGACTATGGCTAGTTCTTTAACTATGAAATTATTTTCCTCACTACACTCAAACGCTGAAAAGTCGTCAATCTCAAACTGAACTAAATTTCACATTGTATGATCTGTATATACATTACGATCTTTATCAATTTGAATAAGTGAATCAAATTGAGCATAAATAATACATGAAATAGATTGTGCAAGATTTTGACTGAGCCCTATTCGGAGATTAACGGGAAAATCCTTAATAACATCCCATGTAGAATCATCCAAAGTATTAGTAGAAGATAGAATAAAAGCATAAAGAGTATATTCATCAGGGTAATCAGAATATGTGACTATGACTTACATTTTCATGAAATATACCAGTTCCATTCAACGGGGTGTGATAACTTTGAACGTATAGTTGAATAGCATAATCCGGAGTAAGAGGGGCGGGAGGATAACATTGGGAACCAACTTATACTTTCAACTTATTAATATTAAATGTTTCAAAGTGGAAGGGATTTTCATGGTATTTTCCATTGAATGCAGTATTTGCAGTAAAATCTATAACCAGATCCTTTGAAACATTTCCAAGAAATATGTTATAAAGTTTATAGGAATCAACATTTGCAGGAATAGTGTGTACCCTTGTTTCAACTCCAGTCAATGGTAATTTTGCAGTATCATGACTCATAGAACTGTTAAACGCTAAAGCTAGATCAGCAGAAATACTAATTCAACGAACATAAAGAATAACCTCTTCCAGTTTAACTTTAAATAAAGAGTTTTCAGCTGCCATTAATCGGAATGCATCTTTACTACGTATTAATTTTATGCGAAGATTCGCTTTATTTGGAAGAACTTTATTAGATCCAGAAATATCTGTATGAAGTTGTCCATACATATCAATGAAAGCGCCACCAGTAACAAAAGTTTATAATAACCAGCATTATTTTCATTGAGACTATTAAAATGCCCTGCACTATCCTTATACCATAATCCAGTAGTTAATTGAGTTTTGTTTGCATCTTCAGAATAATTAAGTAAAGTTTCATATTATGCTCTAAATGGGTACGTAGCATTTGAAGAAGAAATAATTTTATCATTTAAAGAAACGTCAACTTGGGTAAAAAGCTAATGTAAAAAGTTATTTACCGGCGCTACATTATCTGCTACAACGGCTGGTGGTCCTTCTGCTGCTACTTGTAAATTATCTCCATTTCCCCTTAATACTTTACACTTAACATAAATATAAATATGTGCAGGAAGAATATATTCAACAGTATTTCCAGGTTCAAAAAAATCTATAGGTCCATAAGAAGAAAGAGATGAAATTGGTGGATACTCTACCATTCGAGATGATTCAATAGCAGTTTGTGTCATAGGGACAGAAACAAAATCGGATTCGTTCGTACAGCATTCATTACTTTTAGGTGTAAAAAATGACATTTTTAACTGAAAATATCTCTACTTTTTATTTTATTACAAACACGTCGTCTTTTTAAACTTGGTGGTCCAATATGTACGGAAGCATTGCGTCTTTGTGTCCTTCTACTACTACTACTAAGCAAGTGACTAACTTTATTTTTAGCTTTCGTTCTTAAAGATGATCCTGCTTCGTGGACTCGTGCTCTTAAAGATTCCTTAATAGGTCGGTTTCCCAGCATATCCACTGCAACTTGTATTCCCGTTTGTAAAGCTTGTCGCTCTACTGCTTTTGCTCCTAGGTTTAATGAATGGCATAGCAAATCGAAATAATCCGCGAAATAAACTCCGAATTCCAAGTCACCGTGATAACCAGGCCCCGCAAAGTAACGATACCTGTACCTCTATGCATCACTGTATAGGATTTCATTTTGATGAGCCCTTAAAGTGAAGTGTTGTGGTTAACGTCCCGGATGCAAATGGTAAATTTCGACCTGCTTGCTCTTTTAGTAGTATTTCTACACTGTCAGATGAAAGTTTTGCAAGTGGAAAATAATGCACATTCTGAAAATTTATGGTTTGTACTTTTCCATGATGATTATCGGTCATACCCACAATTAGTAAAAGAGGTACTTTTGCATCACCTACAAACTGAGGTTGAATAATATCTGTATAAACAAACACTTGATGAGGATATCCAATGTCTAAGAATGGTTGTTTCGGAATACGACTATCTTTTAAAGTCTTAATATCAGGTTCAAAACTTAATTGTAATGCTAATATCGATGATAAACGTAAAGATTTTATACTATCATCAACGTGTACATTGACAATGTTCGAATATTTAAATTTTATATTTGAATTTATTTTATTGAATGCATCTATCAACCGTTGAACGGTGGAATAATATATTGGTGCTATTTTATATTTTACATTATCATAAGACATTATATTTTGTCCCGAAATAACACTATCACACGTTAAAGAGATATGAATTTCACTTACTCCTACCATCCACGAATCATTTAAAAGTATTCGATTATTAAGAATTTTGAAAAAAAAATAGTTCTGTTATTATTAGAATAACTTTGAATACTTGAATTATTAGAAGTAAGTGTAATGTGAAAACTATCGTCACTACTTTCAGAAATCATTTTCTTTTAAAATGTAGTGTCACGCTTGGAGTTCCAAATTGAAATGGCAAATTTTCCCCCTGCACATCTTTTAAGTCTACTTGAAGAGTATCAACATATTTCTTTTCAATTTTAACATATTGTGGACAATCTAAAATAAATGATTTTATTTTTCCGTAATGATAATCTTGAATTCCAAATATTCGAATTAACTAGTGTGAAAATGTAATCAAGGTTTGTGTGAAAAGGTGCTGTAACATTTAGAAACTTTTTTCTTTTTCGGATTTATAGGATAAAAGTGAACTATATGCGTATTCACTTTAAAATTATTACTAAATCCTAAAATATTTTGCAAACCCGGACACATAGTGAAAAGATATAAACGTTTAGGACTTCGTTTATGAAAAACAAACTTTATATCTACTTTCCTTATATTGGTTAACAATATGATTTGGTTCATTATTCTGAAATGATCATCGTCGATCATGCGTGCAACACTAATTATTTCTACTTCATGAAATTTTTTATTAATAATACTACTATCGTCAAATGTTTGTAAATTTTCTTTCTCCTTTTATTCTTTTAACACTTGTTAAGTAAAGTCATACGCATAGTATCTAAAACAGAATGCACTGATTGGTATTATAGTATATTCTACTATATTTTCATCTCGTATTTGAATAATAAGTTCTTCTTTTTGAATATTATAAAAAACTCCACGGAATAGAAAGGCCACTTAAACCTACCACAAATTTCCCGCTAAATTAATTGGCTGACAAAGTTTTGTCGTATAAGAAATGGTTTTATTTTCAAAAATTATATTGCAAGCATTTGCCGGTAAGGTAAGATAAGACTCCTCGGCTTGTTCTTGAGAGAACATGATTACAACTGAACTAATATTTGTTGAACCCAGCTATTCATTGAAGAAGGATAACCTAACCATTTGACATAAATCCATATTTTTTTACGTTTTAATACTATTTCTATTAAATAACTTTCCTGTTTTCCTACAAATACTTTTTCTAATTGCTGTTGATAAAATGAACCTGTTATAAGTTCACCATTCCAATCTCGAATTTTATAAGTCAATGGGTTATTTTGAATACACTGATCCACAATAAATATTTCACGAGACCATTTCGGTAAATATTATTTTTCCAATTTATGTTTATATTTACTGACTAGAACATATCTCCAGTTTGAAATTTACATTTCTGCTTAACTTTATTTTCTTGTCTATATAATCTATCCCAAATTTCACTAACATTAGAATCATTTACTTGCCCAGGTGCATATTGAATGGAAGAATGTTTCGTACGATTATAACTTTCCACTAGATGTTGCAAAATATCGAAATAACGATAATTATTTTCAGCAGTAATCATTTATATATTTTTTCCCTTCAAACTACGAATATAACGTTCTACGAAAGCAGCTTTAATTTCAGAATGTACAATATAATGATTTACTTTGTTATTTTTTAAAAACACGTTTCACATGTTGATTATAAAATTCTGTTCCTAAATCAGTTTGACAATGAAGTAAAGAATTTTATTTTACTGAATATTGATTATATTGCTTTAGCCAGGATATAACCCATTTTATTTTTAACAGGAATGCAAACAGCATATCGACTAACAACATCTATACTACATAAATTATATTTATATTCATCATTATACTTTGATATGTTTGCATATCTGCTAAATCCATTTGTAGTAGTTCATTAGGCGCATTAACATAATATTTTACGGGGAAAGTGTTGACGTGCAGGAGCATGTAAAGTATATGTATCTTGTGAAGCTAACCATTTTCTTACTTTTTTCTGAGTAAGACCAGTTTTTTGGAGATATTACCTCAAGAATTTAAATCTGCAAACGCATAATAAATTTTATGAAGTGACATATTTAAAACTTATATTCTTTATAATTTTTAAATTATGAAGAACAACTTTTCTTTTTCCTTGACTATCACTATTCTCCTTTTTCTTTACTATTATTTTACTAAAATTATTCTTTTTGTTTACTACATGACGAACAGTGTTCTTATGCTTTACTATTTTAATAGAACCTGCGCCAAATTGAAAATTAACTAATTCTAAGGGAATATTAATACTTTGTAATAATTCTTTAAAATCATGAATGCCAACTGGATTTCTAGGTGTCTTTCGAGTTTTTACCACATCATTGATAAGATCAATAATATTTGAACCTGGATCTACTTTATCTATGCATACTGCGCCAATTTGATCCCAACTGTTACCATTGTAAGCCTGCAGTAGATTTAATCATACTTGGGTATTTTTGGCAAATGATTTTGGTACTGACGTGATAATATACTGAATCATAGGTAACATATTTGAAGATTCGGGTAAAACAATTTGAAGAATTGTAAACGGGTAAAACAATTATTTTTTGAGACAGGAGTATATTCTAAATATCGACGTAATACCTCTAGATACATTTTCCATTTTTCATGTGTAGAAAGTTCACTTCGTTTTAAAATTTCATCCATTTCATTATGAAAACGTGTTTGATGTGACTTTACAGACTTCATAGGGGAATACATTTGAGCAAATGTATTTTCTGGAATGAATATATTTGTTTTTGAAATTACGAAGATATCTTAACGATTAAATAAACTTCCATCCACTGCACTTAAGATTGGAGCTAATAATAAAGGTAGAAAAGCATCATTTTTTTCATTAATAGGTTACTTTTCTTTTTTAAACTTGATCGCTTCAGAGAGAGTGCACGTAATGTGCTCTTATGTCGAAGTAACCTTTGCTTCTGACCAGTAGAGAGTTTAAAGTTAATATTTAAAAATTTTTACCTACTTGAGCAATAGTTCGAGTAAGCCCACCAGGTGCATTTTGAACTAATGCTTTACGCTTCTTATTTTTACATTTACAAATTGCACGGAACTCATTCAGATGATGTTTTATGCTTAACATCTTGATGTCCACTGACCTGAATTGGTTTATTCATGTCTTTTACATGTGCATAGATGTGCAGATTTTCATCTGGAAATAAATTTGTACGTAGTTGTAGAGCATCCGGTGTAGACTGAGTTAAATGGAAAAGTTAATACGAATGAGGTTCATTAGTAGCATTATCAAACACTTGAATTACTTGTTTACTATATTGTGGCATAACTTGTTTTGCTAAATATTGTATTTGTAACTTATCTCTAGGATATTTGAATGCAATGATATAGTGGGCGTTTAAGGATATATTACGTGCATATTGTCCTTTAGGAAATAAAATTTGAACTATAAAAATATCACTTATATTCTCATGATGTGCAAATGTAGTGAAAATTTTGGAAACATCAGCAGTAGTTTCAGTCACAAGATCATCAAGAATTAACAATGAATTTTCCTGAATTTCAAAAGTATTCATATCAGAAATTAAAAATGAAATCGTATATTACTTATGTCACTAGTTAATTTAGGTATCACAGTACCATAGCACCAAACTATTTCCTTAAAATGCCTAGAGAACATTAATTTACGATGGATTAAAAATATATTTACAAAATAACTGTTTTCAGCTCTGCTGCGACCTGAAAGCAGAATAGTTGTAGGATGAAGAAACGGAAGCATCATGAGCTAGCGTCAAAAGAGAAATGAACTAGTAGTTGTTAAGTCTTATTTTATAGCCGAAAGGACGTGTTTCAAATTAATTATGAAATGTACGTTTAGTTGCAACATTCTGGTGTGTTATTTTTCTGACTTAGATATAATTTTGAATCCTGGCTTCCTATAGATACCATTAGGGTTACTAATGATTTTTCCTCATAATTATGTTTTACTAAATTTCGAAAGTTATTAAAATTAATAATTTGACGTGCATGGCCATTTAAAGTAATTCCCCGAAATTAAAAGTGTTTTTAATATCCCGTCTTAATTTCAATTACCTTATACGAATAATTTTTAGGCCATAACCAAATAAAAATAGGGATCTCCTACCCCTCTATAACTTCATTAGGTAAATCTCCTAAGTAGTTCCCTGTAGGAAGCAATGGAGGTTGATTTCTCTTTTGTCTGTGGAAGATAGAATCTGTATCAGAGTAGAGAACATTTTCTATTCCAACGTTTTCCAATAAACCATATAATTCCAATCTAGCCCATGATGGAATAAGGGCTGACAAGATAATACTGGAAAAGGAGCTAGGAGTATTTACATTTTCTAAATCCCTGTATGTTACTAACAAAGCATCTTCTCCGATCAGAAGTACATTTTGCAATTCAAAGTGAGGTGTTTGCAGAATATCCAAGAATGACTTAGCATCATTAGCTACCCTGGTCTTTGCTAAATCAGTTCTCTGTCCCAACTTCCCAAACAGAGAATTTAAAAAGAGGTTAGCGATATAGCGCAAACCAGGGTTCTTACTATCAGGATTGAGATGTATAGCTTAATGCTCAGCATACTCCTCAATATGCTTCGATCTTTCGTCCTTACTAGTACATTGAGATGAAATACCAGAAGATTCGTGTTTCATCTGCAAGAAGTTTCATCTGCTCAACAGTATGGTTACAATCATTACTATTCATTTCCTCCCTACGAGTACGACAGAGGCCGAATACAAGGCGACCATTCGCATTTTCCGGAGCAAAGGAATATCAAGATCTTGAGGATTAAGTACCTTGCAGAAAACTCCGTGAATTTGTTTGGGGTTAGGAAATGCTTTCCCTCGATAAATGGTAGGCTTACCAATAGGGAGATGTTTCTTTTTCCTGACATATGGATATAAACTGCATATATCCACGTAACGAATACACTCGTCTTCAGGACACTCATAGAGTGATTTGATAACTCCCGTCCTAACTCCCTTGAAAGATTATTTAGGCACTAATCCACCTTCAATATTTTTACAATGATCTTTAATAAACTGCCGAATATGTGGATTTTCCTTGACTTGTCGATCCCAATCACATTCATAGATTTCTACAAGCTTTAGACCACAAGTTTCTAAATATTTCTTTCTCCTCATTGTCGCAATATGTTGGTCATTTAATGTTTCACCATTCGTGCCACTGAGAGCCACGTGGTGACGTTGCTTAATGCATGAATGACCATGATAAAAACATCCATAAAATTCATAAACAGTACAATGATTCTTATCGTACCCGTCCACTTTGAATCGTCGAAATTGAACTTCATCTCCGTTTCCAGTGGTATGAATAAAATCATCATTTCCTATATATTCCATGTACTTTAACAATTTAATTGCTTTTTTACTCTAAGGGTTACGTTCTCGATACCCGAATGGGGAAATTACAGGAATACTTTTCTCTTCTAAGTATAAAGAGCGAAAGCACTCCATAGCACACGCAGCAATAGTACTTACTTAAAGAAAACACTGCATCACTTCAGTCTTTTTTTCAATTAAGTCTGAGAACTTAATATTCTCAAGTTGACAAAAGAGAAATCAACCGCCTCGCACAATATTCGAACATTGGTTCTGCAGTATTCTAGCATTTATCGTTGTAAGTTAAAGGTAAGGTTTTTTCCATACGCTCCTTATCCAAACCTCTAACGCTCCTTATCCAAACCTCTAACGTCTATATTATGGTTTACAGACTCGCCTTGTTTGTGCTAGATACAATATTTATTGAACCCATCTAAGGATCGATATTGCTGTCAACTCGAATGACATAAAGAAATACGTTATTCATGTAACATTTATGCTATTTGAGTTGTGCAAATGTGCTTTAAAGCATTTGTTTTGCTTATATAGCAATTGACAATTGATAATGAGACAACATATTATGATTAGTGAACAAATTCTATAAAGATGGTCAAAAAAGACTCGAAATTAAGTGCTGATGAGACTGTACATAATGATGGTTTGTGAATGTTGTACTAACAAAGTAAGTCCTGATTGTATAATAAACAGTACTAACTATTGGAAAACGGTATTGTCATTAACATGTATAGAATGCTATAATAATACTCCTATGGACACAGCTCAGCACAACTGCATTGTCATTTGTAAGGAATCTAAGGGAGAAATTGTGCGGGAAACTTTATTGTATTATAGTACTTGTAAGGAAATTTATGAAATATTTTAGAGATATATTGCAATAATAGCTGCCAAAGTTTTTGAGTACATATATAGAAATAATTAGAAATGATGAGTACTTGGAAAAAATTGCATGCACTTTTGTGAATAAAGGACTGGATTCATGGTTGTTCTACTTACTGTCTTTAAGGAAGAAAATGGGGTAGAAGTACTGACGTGGAAGAAAAAATATAAGGTTTAGAGATGTGAGACGCGCAGAAGTGTTATAAAATGACTGTGTTTGGGCACAAAATATTGTTGTGTAAGCCCTATGATTGTTTGGGTTGTTTAAAAGTTAGTGTGAATAGAAGCTTTGTTGGTGGTGCTGGTCTATAGTTTGGAAGAAAAGACAGAAGCACTTTAAGATTAAAAAGACTGTATTGGGATTATGTTGTGCAGTATTGCATGTATTTAATTGAAGATATTAAGTACTTTGAACAGCGCTGTGTCTTGCTGACGATAGGAAACTTTAATTTATAATGGATTTTTGGGGAGAAGAAGATAGCTGGTGCAGTGACAGCTTTTCAAATATAGTGAACGAAGTGGAACTTTTTGCTGAAGCTTTATCAAGTATTGAAAACCGATCGCAGAGTCCTTCTTTGCTTATGAAAAGTAATGTGACTATGAAAAACACTTTAAATGTGGTACCCTTAGAGACCAGTGTACATTCCCTAACGAAAGTGGATTTCCTGAAATGGATTGTGAAGAAAGGCCAGCAAGTCCATCCCTATTAAAACCAAGTGTTACCAATGTGTACCCCCAATGTGTAAATACAGACACAAAACTTGGAATGGAGGCTCCCTGTTTTTCAAGAATGTGTATGTCCCCAAAATCAAATGAGGTGAAAAATGAATTTGGTGAAATGGATATAGAAGAGAAACCAGACAGTCCATCCCTATTAAAGCCAACGGTTACGAGTATGTACCCCCTATGTGTAAATACAAACACAAAACCTGGAACGGAGGTCTCTTGTTCTTCATCAACATGTATGGAAATAGACATGCTACCAAATCAGAAGAAGGTGGAAAGTGAATTGGTGCAAATGGATACGATAGTTAAAAGTGGAGATGTCGTGTGCAAAATACAAAGTCATGATGATATGCAGGAAGACATAAATATTCTTAGTAAATTAGCAGAACAACAAAGTGAATGTGATGAATTGGATAGTGGACGTGATAAGAAAGAGAAAAGTGAAAACAAAATATGTACATGTAAACGAAACATAATTGAGGAAAGTTGTATATTTGAAGCCATGGAAACTGCAAGTTACGTTCGTTTTCCGCTAATTTGTGGTGGATGTGTACAACAAGAAGGTAATCAATTTGCGCAAGCTTGCATGGGATTTGGTTGGAATGAAATAGAACGTGAACATTTGCTTAATGATCGAATATGGTGTAGTGTATTTGAGCCTATTAATTTTAAGGCTTTATATAATGCGTATGAAGTGAAACATAATAATTGCAAAGACTATACAATTGGTATATTTGAAGTGGGACTAAGAAATGTACTGGAACGTAAACCGGCTGAAGTTCAGAAAGTGTTACTTGTTAAAGATATTTTTGCTGAACATAAGGAATGATTTTAGTGTGAAGAAAGAAAGATAGATTATAGATTTAAGACAATTAATATGGTGGATAAAAGCATACTTTAGTAGTTTGCATAATAACAAGCATGCACAGTAGGGCAAAAGACTATACGTATGTACAATTGTACATAGAAATATAGATGGAACTTATGTACCTTGTAGGTATTGGATATTCGGTTTTGAAAGAAGAACACGTCGATACCATGAACAGTATTTGTGTTACCTATGGTTTACATAAATACGAAATACGATGGGTTAGAAATTTTCCCACTGGGTGAACCCAAGTTGCGTTATGATGACCTAAACACCAATAGTTTTATTTTTTCTGAAGGATCAAACCCTGACAATGATTGGATATTCTATGGAACCTTTATGCGAAAAGTTATTGCTCTAAAGAGTGCAATATAATTGAGGTGTGAGCATTGTGTGAAGACGTTAGTGACAGTTAACTTATAAGAAATACTTACAGTAAACACACGAGAAACCATGGTGGGATTACGTTACGCTAAATTAATTACGAGAGAAGAACCATGTTGGTGTAGGCCCGACTTTATAGATTTTGAATGTTTGGAGCAAATGCTAAAGGACTTTGACATTGGAAACAACCTTAGGTGTACCTAATTTTACTACATGTTTGAAGAAGAAAATGGTGTGTGTATTTTGGACAATTTGAGAACAATGAATATGTGTTGCACATACTAACGAATCTAGATTCTGTTCACGCGCTTTATGAACTGTTTAATAAGTCTCATTGTTATACCAAAATTAACTTTATTCCCTTTCATAGGTGTTTGGCGGAACACGTAAACATCCATTTAGACAATGTGCGTGAAATACTACAAGCAAAAGAAAACCTAGTGAATGAAACTGTACAATAAATAATATTTAATGTGAACTGTGTGATTTTAAGCAGTGACAGTGTATTGATTAGTACTGTAGAAACAAAATCAAATTTAATACAAACTGTGAGACTAAAAAGAAAATTCGACTTAACAGAAAACTGTATCTTTTGTAGAAAAAGCACTACTTGAACGTGAAAAGACATTTAAGTGAATTGGAAAATACTTTTTAGTGAACAAAACCTAAGTAATGTATATTGTGGTGATGTTTTTTTAAAATAAATAGTAAGGTGAAATATTTACGTGTTTTATTTTTATATGCTTTCAGAATTATGATAAGGTATGCAGTATTTATAATACGGTGTTTTAATTTTGAATATTATTTGTACCCTTTAAGCTCAGGTTGGCATATTAAATTTTGATTGATTTACATAAAATTTGCATTTGATAGGTTTAATGTTATAGAGATAAAACCTATGCGTACAATTATTAGAATATTATTGTAACTGTTTTTTAGTGTTTGAACTACTCGATTTAATACATAATAAAATAACTGAATTACAGACAAAAAGCATATAGTACTTTTTATATGTGTAAAAGCTTAATGAAAGTGGGTTTTTGATTATTTAATTGAATGGTCTACATTTTAGTTGAAGACCAAAGAACAAACTTTTATTTCGTTAGGAAATAGTTTATTGTGTTTCAAAATTAGTCTAGTATACGTGTGGGTAATGTGGACTCTAAAAGGAACATCACCATTTAAAAATGCAAAATTATAATACACAAATATACTTTTATTAATATTACAGACATCTTCACACTTTGTAAACATCCAGACTTGCATTGGAAATTTAAGTAAATCACCACTGCAATCAAAATGCTAATTGAAACAGAAAACATAGGGTACACAGTGAACAGTAAGATTCGTATCACAAATGCAAACAAAATTCTTGACATATACTGTAGCATCTGAAATCTGATGATGTTGATATCGTACGGTAATTTCTCGTTTAATAAAGAGAGACGTTTTATTGTTGTTATTATGTTTGGATATAATTTTAAAATCTTTTGTATTTGTGGGTGGAAACATTAAATCGAAATATGTGTTTTTTGTCCAGTATTTTGTACAGCTGTCGCAGCAAAACAAACTATTATTATTACTTTTACTAAATGTAGCATAGACATATGCTGTTTCAGAATAAACCGATCTAGTTCTAATTTGAAGGAAGTTGTAGTATTAATCCAGAATCACGAAATAATAGGAAGTACGATTTTATTTTTTACCTTTATAGACATTAAAGGGTGACACGA
>JAGDQP010009800.1:42767-57778 GCA_022664845.1 Lepisma saccharinum | reverse complement strand
GAAATTTCGAAAAAGGGCCAAAATTAGGGTGACCAGACATAATCTTTTTAAGAGTATTATACTCTTTTGGAGGTCAAATACTCTAGGGTGATCGGACAATCTTTTTAAGAGTATTATACTCTTTCACATGTTAAAAATACTCTATATTCTTTTCTATCCGAAAATATCTCCAATTATACTCTTTTCCTTATCTTTATAACTTTCAACGCACGTTGTAGTTGAATGCCTTTCAAATTTATAAATTCCGAAAACATTATACAAGAAATATAGTTAAAAGTTAAACATAATCCAGTCTAATGAGAGAAAGAAGACATTTACTGGACTTTCAAGTGCATTTTTAACTGTAAAGCTGTGTAAATATCACTTGAAATGCTGTGGTGTTTAGCCATTTTTTCATTGATTTTTAGAGCTTCTACTAACTTTTCGAAGAACGCTAGATGAACTCTGTCTATGACGTAAGATGATTAGATTATGACGTAGGCTAAAAATGTACAAGAAATAAAAATAGCAGCCTATAATAATTGTTCAATGAATGATAGATGTCGGAGCAGCTACGGATTGCAATTTTCTTTCATAAAAAAAGGGAAGGAAAGATAGATAGTCTATAACAACAGCTAAAGTTTCTATTCTACACTCGGAACTTCTGAGGACAGAATATAATAATGTTATTCCTGCTTTATAGTCTATAACGTTAGCAGTTATAAGAATTCAACATTACCTTCGTATACTATTTCCAGTGTAATTTGTTAAACTGACACCTCTTACGTCATTGTGTGTCGAACTATGACGTCATTTGTGACGATGTTGCCATGATTTTGAGTGCCTCTATTTCGGAAACTATGTATAATTTTGAATTTCTTCAAGGGAGCTTCACTCTTACTTTGATGTAAATAATCTTATCCGGAAGTTAGCACTATTATTTCAGGACCGCCCTTGAAATAATGCTCTAATGCTTGTTATACTCTTTTTTGCCAACAAATTTCTTGTCACCCTAAATACTTTATACTCTTTCCTATCCGAAATTATCTCCGATTATACTCTTTTCATTTTCTTTATAACTATTAAAGTATTTTGTAGCTGAATGTCTTGAAAATTTGTAAATTCTGAATACATTACTTAATCTGATGAGAGAAAGAGTGTACGTACTAAATTAATTATATTTTTAACTGTAAAGCTGTATCAATACCACTTCAAGAGCTGTGGTGATTAATTAATTTTATTCTAATGATCTTTGTAGCATGCACTGACTTTTCGAAGAACTTTAGGTTTTTGGGTCGCTGATTTTTCTGTCATGGTTTCTGTTGCTGCGTATATGTGGCGCAATTTTGGGTTGTTGTTCTGCCGTTGCGGTTTTCGTCTGTGGCTCTTTTCGTACGTTGCTGTTTCTGTGCGTCAAGGTTTTCACCTGTGGCTGTTCTTCGCTGTAGATGTTTTGTGCGTCGAGGTTTTTTGCGTCGCTGTTTTTGCCTGTCGCTCTTTGTGTGCGTGGGGAATTTAGAGTAGCTGGTTTTGACTTTAACTGCTTTTGTATGTCTCGGCTTTTGTCTTTCGTGGTCTTTACATGTCGCGGTTTTAGTCTGTTGGTTTTCGTGTGTTGCTGTTATTTTCTGTCGCTGTTTTGCCTGTTGCACTTTTTGGTTCTTGCTATTTCCGTGCGTCGCGGTTTTTGTTGTCACTGTTTCTATCTGCAGCTTTTTCGTATGTCGCTGCTTTGGTGCGTTTGGGGAGCTGTTTAGTGAGCCGCGATTTTGAAGTCGCGGTTATTACTAATCGCGGTGCGAGATCGCTGTTTTGTCTGTCGCGGTTTTCGTCTGTAGCCGCTTTTGTGCGTCGGGATTATGAGTCGCTGTTATTGACTGTCTCTGTTTTTGTGCGTCGCGGTTTTTGTCATCGCTGTTTTTGCCTATCACTGTTTTTTTGTGTCTCGTGGTTTTCGTCTGTCACCGGTTTTGTGCGTCTAGGATTTTCACAATTTTTTACTGTTGCGGTTTTTGTATGTCACTGCTTTGCCTGTCGCTGCTTTTGTGCGTCACGAGTTTTGCATGTCGCTGTTTTTGGTTGTCTCAGTTATGGTCTGTCGCTGTTTTTGCGCATCGAGGTTTATGTATGTCGTTGTTTTTGCCAGTGACGGTTTTGGTTTGTCTCGGTTCTGTTGGTCGCGGTTGCGGTTTTGGTGCATCGCTCTTTTTGGCTGTCGCTGTGTTTCGGTTTTGCTATTTTTGTGCGTTGTGGTTTTTGTTGTGGCTATTATTGTCTATCGCTGTTTTCGTACGTCGCTGTTTCAGTGCGTCGGGGAATTTTGGTCGTTGTTTCATGAATCGCGACTTTGACGTCGCTACTATTACTAGTCGTGGTTTTGGGGCCTCTGTATTGTCTTTCGCGGATTTTGCCTGTCGTTCTTTTTGCCTGCCGCGGTTTTTGGATGTCGATGTTTTTGTGCGTGACGGATTTTGTGCGTCGCAGTTTTTTATGTCGCTGTTTTTTGCCTGATGCGGTTTCTGTATGTCGCTGTTTTTGTGCATCGCCGTTCTTGTCTGTCGCGGTTTTGGTTTGATGCAGTATTGGGCGGCGCGATTATGCCTGTCGCTCTTTTCGTGCGTCGGGAATTTTGAGTCGCTGTTTTTGACTCTCTTTGTTTTTGTGCGTCGCGGTTTTGGTCTGTCGCGATTTTTGTCTGTCACTGTTTTTGTCTGTCGCTGTTTTTGCCCATCGTGGTTTTCGTATGTCGCTGTTTTTATCTGTCGCGGTTTTTGCCTGTAGCGGTTTTTGCCTGTCGCTGTTTTCATCTTTTGCAGTTTTTGCCTGTCGCGGTTTTCGTATGTCGCTGTTTTTGCCTGACGCTGTTTTGAATTCGCAGTTTTGTGAGTCGCGTTTTTTTTCTTTCCCTATTTTAACCCGTCGCTGTTTTTGTACGTTGGTGTTTTGTGCGTCGCTCATATTGTTTCGCTGATTCTTCGGTACATTCGAAAGCATGTAATCGTTCATTGTTGAATTATTTATATTTGATGTAAAAGTGACCAGAAAGTGAAAATGACCAGATAGTATCGTAGTATGTATATATTTTGTAAATAGGTGCTGGTTTTACATTGCACTCTATTTGATCATGAAAAAAGAAAATGTGTAAGATAACAAGGTAATAATAGTAAACAAAAAATGACTTGAGATGCTGGCTCACACAAGCATCAGCTTATGTGAGCCACTTAATCTGTATAGAAACATGTAAATCAAAGGAGAGAAATATATTCAAATTCAAATTCAGGTAAATATGGACAAAATGCAAAAGCGCGGAAGTGAAATTTTGAAATAAGAAATTTATATTTTGTGTTCAAATATAGTTTATGTGGAAGTAATTTATTCAGTTCAAGAATGTTTTTTTTCGGTTACAACTTCAGAATTATATTTTATCATTGTAAAATTTTCTCAAAATTATCTTGTGAAGTAAATACTTGTCTTAAGTCAGCAATACCCTAGTGCAAGGGTCTTCAAATGGTGGACTCCGCTTTGAATCCGGACCCCGAAGCAAGGGCGCCGAGTTCTGTGTAACTTTGGGGGGTGCAATATATATATTGCCAGATGGGGTCTAAGATGGCACATATGATACAAATCCAATTCAGATTTTGCCAAATATTGTATATTCATAAAAAAAAACACACATATAATAGTATACATATAGTCATTATGAAGGCTTCCCCAGGCCCAACTATTAAAGAATTTAACAATGTTTATATAACGTTAAAAAATTCACTAAACCATATTATGTTCTAACTAATAAGAACAAAGTTTCTGCTGTTACCAGAAAATAAACTTAGGAAATAACAGAAACTGATGTTAGTCTATGCAGAGGAGTTATTAAGCTTTTCCAAATGTGGTTCTCTTTCTGTCCGGCTCACCCTACTTCTTTATTGGACAAATATTGGTTTTCTTCCTTTCAATTCTTGGTTCTCGACCTCGACAGGCATGCTTCAAGAAGCTTCTGTCTCACCTCCAATGAAAAAAAAATATATATTTAGACAAGTTGAGCAAAGAGGAAAAACAGACTTATCACACGTAGAACATGACCCATTTCGCAATCTCTTGCCCTTTTATGATAATTTGGATACGTTAGATAGAATGCTATAGAAATAACTACTACTCGATACACCTGTAAGGTAACAGGCAACGAAAGAGTGACAACTACGTAAATTCATCGCAAAAAAAGTATTAGGACAACTCCCATACTACTCTCGAAAGAAATGTTTTAGGTACCCTATTGTGTATAAAAGCACTCTGGGTTGTGTATTGAAGCAATCCACACGTGTCAGGCATAAAGAAGCAGCATAGGGAACAAAGTAAGTTGAAAAACATTGGAACTGTTCACTTTAATTTCAAATTACATGCGGAAGGTAAAAGGTACTGATGGCCAAGCTTGTTTCAAAGTCATGCTCTAGCGTTGGATACATCATAAAGAAACATAAAACAGAATAATTATTTGTGATTCGTTCTGGTCAACTAAGCAAACTAACTGCCCGGAATGAAGCCTACATTCTTCATTTTGTGAACAAACTCAAAGAATTAGTGATAAAGATTTGGCTACTTCACTTGCCTAGGATATGCAAGTTAATGTTACAGATGTGTACACGTGAACAAAAAAAAAAAAAAGAAAAAAGAAAAAAAAATCAGAAGATGTGTAGCCAGAATCAAAACACACATATCAGAAGAAAGCAGAAAGAAGAAGTTAAATTTTTCCAAAAAAATAAATAAATATGAGTGCCTTGAATTTCGGAAAAGTTTTATTATTATTATTTTAGGATGAAACGAAATAAACTTATATTGTAGTGATTGATCTTAGGACGTGTGGCGAAAGAAGAATGAAGCATTCAAAAAGCAGAACATTGCTTCAACTGGTAGAAATATTGGATGGCCTGTTATGATTTGGGGTTGTGTAATTACTAATGGAGTGGCCAGTATTTATACTCTGGATACACATCTTCCAAATTCCAATTTTTTCAATGAATTTTGGATTGTTTGTGGTGTAACATTAACTTACATTACATATCCTAGGCGAGTGAAGTAGCAAAATCTTTAGCACAGAATGGAGGTTCTTTGAGTTTTGTTCACAGAAAGAAGAATGTAAATTTCATTCCGGAAAGTAAGTTTTCTTGGTTGGCCATAACGGATTCTATTCCGCAATAATTGCTCTGTTTTATGTTTCTTTATTACGTATCCAACAGTAAAGCATGACTTTACAACAAGTTTGGTTTGCCTGACACCGTGTGGATTGGTTCAATACACTACATAGACTGCTCTTGTACACAAATGGATACCTAGAACTTTTATTTCGAAAGTAGTATGAGGGTTGTCCAAATACTTTTTTTGCTATGAATTTACGCATTCCTCACTCTTTCGTTGCTTGTTGCCTTACAGATATATCGAGTTGTAGTTAGGTCTACAGAATTCTATCTAGGGCATCCAAATTATCATAAAAGGGCGATAGATTTCGAAATGAGCCATGTTTTACGTGTGATACAGTCTGTTCTTCCTCTTTGTTGAACTTGTCCAAATACTTTTTTTACCCACTGTGTATAGTTTTCGTATCTATATGTTGTATTAAACACTCAAAATTATGGTGTTAACAGCAAACAATAATTGCATCCAAACAGCTGTTTGAAGGATATATTTCCAAGTGCAAGTCTACTCCTACTTTTGTGTGAGTTCTTCTTGTCGCTTGTTTTTCTTTTACATATTTGTTTTTCTTAAATTATGTTTGTATATGACAAAATCACGATGAATGATCCTTAACCCTTGGAACGGCAAGATGAGTCATTTTCGGCGCATGTATATTTCTCGTATGAAATAGAGTACTTGTTCAAAATCAAGGTATTTTAGAGCATGGTTCTATTCATTGCATTGTATTGTATTTTATTTTTCAAGTAGATACTAAAAATTAATGAAAAAAACAGAAAAACTAATACATCATATTAAGCTTGTAACCATTTTCATGGCTGTACAAAAATAACGATACCATGAGTCTCTTACTTATTTACATATATAAAGTACTACATATAAAACTACCAGAATCAAACTACCTTCTTCTTTCACTCTCACATGTAAAGCACACCGTAACTGTTGTATTCTGATTCTTGAAAATGAAGCGATTACATTACTGACAGTATGCGGAGTACTTGTCTTTACCACTACACAAGCAGCATCGTCCACGTTTGTTCGCTCCTTGATTACGAAATTATAAAGTGTAGGTCATTTGGAAAGAGACGTGTGATCATTAGAACCGACAACAACTTGTTATTTTAATTTCGAATGAAATTTAAAAATACTTACATAAACGCCAAGATTGAGTCAAGCTTGATGCTTGATTTTCTAAAATTATTACACAATAAATACATGGGTTTAACGTCAATTTCTCCCATAAGATTTTTGGACACGTACGTGAAGAATACACAGAATTAACTCTTCCATTTAATGACTAATAGACAAAAATAATATGTTGACTGTATGGGTCATTTATGACCCGTTCTTGGCGTTACAAGCGTTAAACGACAGAAAATATAATACGGTTTCAATTTTTCTTTCTTTTCTTCTTTTTTTTACTAAGTGGTCTATATCGATGCGCGAAACTCCAGAAATAGCACATGCAATGCATGAATTAACTCCTTTAGCCAGGAGAGGGTATTGTACATGATGTAATTTATATAAGTACTGTAGTACACGAGTTTCAGGGAGGGATTTATTAATG
This sequence comes from Lepisma saccharinum, assembly GCA_022664845.1. Classification (NCBI taxonomy): domain Eukaryota; kingdom Metazoa; phylum Arthropoda; class Insecta; order Zygentoma; family Lepismatidae; genus Lepisma; species Lepisma saccharinum. Next base: position 51,048 of record JAGDQP010009800.1, on the reverse strand, counting down.
AAATATATTTGCCAAAAGGAGATAAGCTCAGTAGAAGGGGAAAACGAATGACCATGTGCTGTAGAAATATGAGAACCGAGTTCACCTTATCATTTGGGCCCCCCATTAGGAGGCCCCACTTGATCTTTGGGGGTGCAGGGCCCCCAAAGCCCCCCCGGGATCGGCGCCCTTGCCCCGAAGCCCTTGTTTTTTGACCTCCACATGGTATAATATGAATTGAAATTTATTTGTGGTCTTTTGGTTTCTTTTACTCACACTGGTTTATTATTATATTAAGATTTTTTAATAGTAATATGTGAATATATTGTTTTATAGTTATACACTTCCCTAGTTGCAATGTACGAAAAGCAGAGGAATATTATATAAATTAATGCTAATTTACGCCGTGTTTACTCTTTAATTTTATTGTAATTGTTCCCAAAAATAAATGGAATAGCCAACAAATGTATTGTCTCACTGTTCTGTTTGAATTTATTTATGGCCTTTAGGCATTTATGACTTAAGCAGGTATGCTCTATGGGAAGGAGTGGCCAGGGCCCAAGTTGAAGGTACCATCCCGGAATTTGCATGGTGTGACTGAGGAAACACCTCAGTTGGGATGGTCGGCCCGTGGTATAGAACCCTGGACATTCAGAATGTGATGCCACCGCTCTACCAACTGAGCTACAGCCACTCGGTCTTACTGTTCTGTCTTACTCAGAGTCGACTAAATATTGACTAAGGCATAGTTATTGGGTTATTACCATCAATCCTTACCTCAGAAGAAAATAATTGAATACCTAGTCCTGACTACCCGAATGTTTTAATGTTACAACCAAATCTCTCTTGTGGTGGTATGCAGCCTGCTGAAAAGTAGTATTTTGGTACGATATGTCATGACCAAGAGCAAGTAACTCTTTCTATTCTTGCTTATCTATCCTGAAATGATTGAAGAACCTCTTATCTTCTCTGAAAGATGCAAGGACCCAGCCCCCGTGGTTCAGGCGGTAACGGTAATGGGTACGCACGCAGGTTCGAACTCCACAGTTGACCATCCTGACAGTATTTCCTAAGTTTCCCTCGCTTTCACCAGGCAAATGCTGGGATGGTACCTTAAGTAAGATCCTCGCTGATACTTTCTCCATCCTTTATTTATCCTATCTCAACCTGAGATGAAGACCTGCCAAAAGGTCAAATTCAAATTCAATTCAAATTCGAAGATGTAACGTGTTTATAACGTTGTTCCTTTAAAAATCTCTGGCTTACAATTAGATTAACAAAACGACTTTTCTTCTCGCATTTTCTCCTTATTCTTAAATTAAGAGCAGCCAACCGCAGTAACCGTGTGATTTCAGGCATCAAACTGAGTCTCCAAGGTTTTGGGTTCGAATCCCGGCTGAGGAATGGATGTTTGTTTACTTTAGAGACATCTAGTGAAATCGAGAGGGGCCCCAGGCATTAGTTACTTAAATGGTCCAAAATATAAAATTTATAAAGACTTTTTAGAAAATCAGAGCACAACATGCAGCTATTTAATTCAAATCTATCTCGATGCTGACCAACGAAAATCTCCTAGTGGGACCTAAAAATGTTAGTGATTTTTTAATCAAGTGATTATTTTATCTCTCAATTTTTTATTGACAAGTGCGTGCCCAGGCTTATGAATATAAAAAGTGACCAGATTCTGTTTTATGCAAAATTTTGAAAAATCTCCAAAATTCCGCTTTGTGCAAAACACATTGCGCTTGATTTTGCATTTTGTATTTCAGCTTGATACAAAATTTAAAAATCTATAGCGGATGTTGTTTTTACCTCATTAAAAGTTGCCAGATTCCGCTTTCAACTATATAAAAGTAATAGAGTTCTCTTTATACAAAATAGGAAGTGGTTATATTTCGCTTTTTACAAAATAAAAAGAAACGCAGTAAAATTAAATTAAGTTGAACTCAAACCTAAAAACGTTTATTGCATTTGAATATATTTATGGTCTTTAGGCATCTCAGGCTCAGTTCGATGCCTATCACATACGCTGGAGGCATAGAACTTCACATTTGGTAGATTTCTCACCGTTATACTTTGAGCTAAGTTTATTGCATATTATTCGTAGAAGATCGCGGAACAAGCAGACCGCCTTATATCTTGCAATGTACAAATATAACATTTTGTTAGTAGGCTATTCTACTGTCATTCTTTTCCCCTGCTCAACGGGACACTCAAAGTAAAATTTCTTCATAAGATTATCCTTTCATTATGAAATATTCCACATGAAACATTGACTAGAGGTTATTGATTCGCACTAACCCTGTGAATGATAAGCCCAGTTGTTATCACCTTCCGTGATAAAAGTCAAGTTTATTGGAGCACTCAATATATTTATTTATTTTTGTATCATTCTTTATTTACATTACTTAGTTGCATGTACAAAAAATTAATGACTGTTTAATTTTCTGATTTTTTTCTATTTTGTTATCTCTGTGTAATGTTCCATATACGATTTAATCACGTATCGTAATAGACCAGGAGGTGAAACGATTTTAGTATCCAAAATATGAGGACCGCGGTTTGTTTCTTCTCTGGGGGATTATAATGACTAGAAAAATGCATGCTGCCGGCCGGAAAAGTGATCCTTTACATGGGGAAGGGGTCGGGTTCAAATTAGGGTGCGCGCACTAGACTCCGTCAGTTAATCACCTATATCTAACGAATACTACTCGTAGAAAAGCGTTCTTGGTACCAAATTGTTTCTTTTTCAATTCTTCACAACTTTTACTATTACCGGAAAGTCTGCAAAATATGAGGCCCGCTTTCGTGCAGCAGGCATTGTTCTTAGAGGCAGTGCCGGATCTAGAAATTTTCCTATTGGGAATAAAGTTAAATTTGCCTCCCTTTCCATTGTTTTTTATCCAAACAACACTACCGGCCGACGTGTCGACCTCAACATTGTCTCGCATTACGTAGTGTACTTTTGTTATTTTCTCTCGAGCCTGTCGTGGCATCGCTATTACTAACTCCAGTAAGGCAGTAGACCGGCTTATCTGACTTGAATCGCAGTTTTGAATTTTAAAGATGAAGGTAGGTTGTGTGTACTATCATATAAAATGTCTTAGTGGTATTGAAATTTTGAACACTTTTAAGTCAATTTCAGTTTGATAGGCAATTTTACTTCCTTTCTTTAGGAATTTTTGTTATTTATTTTTAGCTGTTTGCCGCCTCATAAACGTGCCCCCTTTCCCCCCCCCCTAGATTCGGCACTGAATAGAGGTCATAGACATCAATATTATTAATGTTGCCCGGTCAGAAAGTGGTCCAATTGTTATGTTTAAAAAGTTTGGAACTGGAAACAGGAAAGGTGTAAAATCGAGTATTTTTTGTTTTTAGCAACAGTAAGAACTGTTAATAAGTTTTTCAATAATAATAATAATAAAAACATAAAGAATACAAGAAAAATACATTTATTTTAAATTTAAAATTTAGTCCAGAAGTTAGTAACTACACAGAAATGTTAAAACATTTTGTTATAAATTTTTGCAATCTTCATCTATACATTTGCACAATGAAATACAGCTCAAAACGAGTATCTTACAATTACAAGACATTGTTCGATAATGAGATTTACATTTACTCGTACAAAGGTTAATTTAAGTTTCCGGAAAAGGAGTCTTTGTCATTTGTTTCGGTTACAAATTATGTTCTCGTAATTCATATCTAAATTTAAGAAACCCATTAGGTTCAAAAAGTGGTGCTGTAAAACTTTTCCATCAATAAGCTTGTGCTGAAACTCCCCAACAATCAGGGACGGTGCCAGAAACGCTTGATGAGGTGGGCGGAGGGGGGCGGGCGGACAGTGAAAATTAGAACTGGACAATGTAGACATTTTTTGACAATAATTAAATTTGAATTTTTATAGCCTTTAGTTAGCTAAAGCTCAGACCGAAATAGGGGAGGGACAAGGACGTGTAAAGCAGCTGTCCTGGCCTTACAGAAGGTACCATCCCGGCATTCACCTGGTGAGACTAAAGAAATTTTGGATTTAGGATGGGCTGTGGGAGTTCGTGCCCACGCTCGACCTACCGAATGCCGCGTGGCAAACACACTACCTCTACAGTGTACACCACCATTTTTTTTTTACAGTAATGACGGTGTGTTCAAGACAGCTTAATTCTTTAAATGGTTACCTCCTCTCCCTGCAAGAATACACATGAATATGACAGAAATAAAAGAAAGTTCAAACAACACAGGCTAACAGATGCTACTCTAGCATGAAATACACAATAAGTGGGTAAAATAAAACAGGTAAAAGATAGGCTACTGCAAACATTTTTATCTTTTAACAATTTATTACAAGAAAGCAAGATACTAAACACAAATCAATTATATTTTCTCTCACATTCTTAATTTGAACACATTAGATTTGTTGATGTGATCTCTATATGCAACAGCAAAGACTTATGTTACTAAAAGAATAGAGAAATGCGACAGCATGATTGTTTAATCATTAAGACCTTACAAGTATACACAGAAATCTTTCAAACTGAAACTCAAGTTACCAAAAAATGAAAACAATTATAAATTGGATAAAGAAGTAGACAGCAATAACAAAACTTCATCATGATCCACAGAAACCACAATGTATTTTAGTATATGAAGTGCTGATCACATGGTACGAACAAACTTACAATCAACTTTTATTCCTGTATTTTAATGAAGTGCAATGCGTCGATTTTTATGTCCATCATCGAATGCGTTTACCACATCCTCTACGGCAATATTCATTACAAGTTTTCTTTCTACTGAAAGGAAAGAAAGATCGCTTAGGCGACTGTTTGCCATTCGATTTCTTAGATATGTTTTAACCTGTCTAAGGCACGAGAAAGAACGCTCACATGGTGAACTAGATACAGGAATGGTTGACAGCAATTACGGCTAATTTGTGAATTTCATGAAAAGCGATCTTCCATCCATGAAATGTTCCATCACTTCAGTAAACTGAGAAACGGAGGTAATTTTGCATTGCTTTTCCTCCTCATAACGTTTCAAAACTTTCGGGAGAAGTTTCAGTTCCACCTCTACACTATCGACATCACATCCATAATGACGTGCAAGTGGTTCAATTTTCTCAAACGAGAGGAAGTACTCACTCCATCGTATGTTTGACAAGCAAAGTTTTCTGAAAGAATACCGCAACTGCACAGAGTTTCTTTTATATACCGATACAATGACTCGGAATCTAAATCTTCAGCAGGATGAAAACCATTGAATCTCTCATGCACTGTCTCTTCAAAGTAATATCGTACAACAACTGAGAGCTGTTCCACTTTACTTATGTCCTTTGATTCATCTATCATTAGACTATAATATTTTGCCTGTTCAACTTGACTCTTAATTGTTTCTTTAGCTAACTTACAATAAGCCGCCAGCAATTCGTCCTGGATCGAATGATGTAAATATTTTGCGTTTTTTTTAGCATTAAGCAATTTCTTATGTAGGATCTCATCAGTCGTAGCAACTAACGAAACCAGTTCGAGAAAATTCTCCCTATTTTCAATATGTTCCCCCTCTCTGTCACACCTCTGTGCAATTCCCTGCATCGCGGTGTAGGTAACAAATCCGCAAAACGCGCAATGTACTGACGGTTTTCCCTCACTTGGCAGTCATACACTTCACTTACACATGTAGCGACAGATACATTACTACTACCTTTGGGTTTCATTTGTTTGAACGAAGCCCAAACAATCTGATGCTCGCTGTTTTCGTGTTTTCGAAAACCTAAGTCCTTCTCCATAGCTCTTTTCCAATTTTTGTAACCAACTGATGTAAATATACCATTCTCCCTTTTCTTTTTGTTAGGCAATGAAAACATTCTACAAGGAAAACAAAAAGCTGCATTTTTCTGCACACTGTACTCAATCCACGGAAATCTTTTATACCAGTCACTTTTGAATGATCGATTGTCCTTGCCGTATTTTGTTGTGGGGTAATGATGCAAATGTGGTTGGTGGGGTTCGTCGGATGGAAATTCTGCTAAATCATTGACACGATTAATACAACTAGGGCTATCGGTTGGTCTGCTTCCACTGACAAGTCCTTAGTAGTATCATCAGAAGTAATGCTGTCGTCTTCACTCTCTCCAGCACCACAAGCTTCTAGTTCATTTTCACTTTCTTCGAAATCGAACACTTCAAATTCAGAAACCTGGTGGTCACAGGTATTCGTATTTTTTTGTCCTTTTCTGTATTGAAGAAGAAGGATCATTACTTGCGTCAACGGATTGAAAATCGCGCTTCTTTGAATACCAGGAAGACTCTGAGAAGAAATCGCTGATAAGTTTTTTCGACATATTAGCTGAACAAGCACCGACCACTGAAACTTCTAGCGCAACAGAGATCAACTCCACAATGCTATAATAACGGTTTTTAAAAGCAAATCTGTTTATAATTTAATGGTACACGGGTAAGACATGCGGTACATTGCTGTAAACAATTGCAAGTTGCATTGTTGCAACCCTTTTTCAAGAAGCTATCGCGCCGACACAAAGCACTACTCTGCTCCTTATCTTTCTTTCTAAAATGAGACAATAGACAATACTGCCAGCCCTGTCCATTATTCAATGGGATTTTTAAAAAGCAATGCCTTTTCCTTCAGTGCAACAAATAGAAACACCGGCGTTTCCAATAGCACTACTGTTCTTTTTATCTTATTCACTAATCACGACTTTTGGCATCATTATAATATTACAAGTATCTGCCTTAAGATCATTGTTCATTGCAGAGTTAAACAGAGTGCTAGAATTACAATCGAAAGCAATACCTATTGCTTTTGAAGTACAGGATGTCGCCTTTATTATTCTCCTTTTGTTGGGGTGGGCGGATGGGTGGGCAAGGGCAACCGCCGGGTGGGCGGTCGCCCACCCACGCCCACCCTTAATGCCGTCCCTGTCAACAATGTAAGTAGACTGTATCAGAAGTAAATCATTCTTGATAGATTTAAGTCAAATTCGATATTTGGGTAATCAATTTATGTCGAATTTGGGGAAATACGTGCGACCCGGTGACCCGGAAGGAAGAGCAGAGTGTTTATTATTTCCTTATTATATAACCACTAACAAAAGTAAGTAGAGGTTGGATGTATAAGAAATAGAAGGGATTTCCTTCATGAGAATTGTTTCACTGTACGCCTACTAGTTCGACAAGGAACATGACAGTATAAATATGCGCTAAAACATGGTATACCAGGATATTCCTCCATTTGGAGGAAGAAAGAATTAGTTCTTGAGCATCATTTAGAGAACCGCGAGAGAGTTAGGCAGAAATTACATTCACGTTAAGTTTTAAAAGATAAGAATTAAAGCAAAGCAAATTAAAATAATAATATGAACATCATGCAGAATTCATCATTATGTTATGCAAGAAAACTTGTCTTGTTCCAACACACAGAAACACACATATACAGAGAGAGAGAGAGAGAGAGAGAGAGAGAGAGACAGGGAGGGAGAGAGAGTGAGACAGAGAGAAAGAGAGGATAAAATAATAACCTTTTCAAAGGATGTCCTTTATATTTGGGATCACAAACAGTTGTCCTTACCCTTGAAGTCTCTCTCTCTCTCTCTCCCTCTAACGTTTTAGCTCTGGAACACTCACACAAAGAGTGAGTGTACGTGAGAGAGTAGCAATAAGTAATAGAAAAAAATAAATATGAAGAGAGAGAGAGAGAGAAGAAGAAGAGAAAGAAGCAAAGACATGAGAAGGAAACGTAAGGAAAGACAGGGAGAGAGGAAGACCAATGGGAAATATGGGGACTACATTATCATTATGATAAAGAACCCACACACTGTTTACTCTCATTCTCGCCATTGATGCCTCGTAAGTTCTCGAAGTAGAGATTACTCTCTGTTTCCAATCATTATGCGAAAAAAGACACTACTTAGTCGGGAATCGATCCAAGGTCTCCCTGTTGAAAGTCTGAGTCCTTAGCTGTTACACCACAGACTTCCTGGATAAATGCTGCTTAATAAATGGTATAGTGTTTCTTTCTAATGATAATAACATGAAAATGGATTCTTCAGATCAATGACGTGTTCTTAATTATCTTTGTAACTCCCATAGATTTTATTTCTCCATTCCTAACCAACATTAGTAAATCGCCTACTTCTCTATAGTGACTCAGGTGTTTAAGTCCACATTCTGAAGGATTCTCCGTTTTGTATGAGAAGTTATGATTAGATTCTTCACGATCGCTTTGTAAAAAACCTTGGCTTCAACAAGGTTTGAACCTATGTTGGCTTGCTTTACTGAAAAGTCCAGCA
>JAGDQP010009800.1:21508-37767 GCA_022664845.1 Lepisma saccharinum | reverse complement strand
TGCTGGACTTTTCAGTAAAGCAAGCCAACATAGGTTCAAACCTTGTTAAAGCCAAGGGTTTTTACAAAGCGATCGTGAAGAATCTAATCATAACTTCTCATACAAAACGGAGAATCCTTCAGAATGTGGACTTAAACACCTGAGTCACTATAGAGAAGTAGGCGATTTACTAATGTTGGTTAGGAATGGAGAATTAAAATCTATGGGAGTTACAAAGATAATTAAGAACACGTCATTGATCTGAAGTATCCATTTTCATGTTATTATCATTAGAAAGAAACACTATACCATTTATTAAGCAGCATTTATCCAGAAAGTCTGTGGCGAGAATGAGAGTAAACAGTGAGTTGGTTCTTTATCATGATGACTTCTCCAAAGCATTTTGAACTGTCAATCACAAACTTCTTATACACATGCTTGCTTCCAGATTTAGTATACCCCTCCTTCAGCTTCTAACATCATATTTGTCTGACAGAGAACAACGTGTCGTCTTCTCTGGTAGCACATCCAAGTGGCTCCCCATGCTTTCAGGTGTCCCTCAAGGAAGTTCCTTAGGGCCAGTTTTATTTTCCCTCTTCATTGATGACTTATGGAACAGATAGATAATTCTTGCTCGGTACTTCTTTACACTGATGACTGTAATATTTTAAAGACAATTAAATCTACAGAAGATACTTTCTTCCTTCAAGCCGCTATAGATTCTGTTGAAATGTGGTGCAATAATTGGTTACTGAAAGTCAATCCTTGCAAAACTGCTGCAATGCGTTTGTCACTGAAAACCCATAACACAAAATGTACGTACACATTAACCTCATCTAATATACCATAGGTAGACCATTACAAAGACCTGGGCATCATATTTGATGAAAAACTCAATTTTACTTCTCATATTGAATTCGTAACTTATAAAGCACTTAAACTTCTTGGACTTCTCTACAGGTTTACCGATATTAAAGATTTCAGAGCTCTTCGGTGATATTTTCTCACTTGTGTACTTCCTACTATTGAATACTGTTCATCTATCTGGTCTATGGCTTGTGAAACCAATTTATCTAAATTGCACAAAATCCAAAATTTCTTTATCCACATTATACAACACAGGGTACCCAACCTCCAACACAAATCTAACGTAGACATTTTGAATTCTCTTGACTTAAAAGACATAGACACACGAAGAAAACTAAATGACTTAAAATATCTTTATAAAATAATGTAAGGCATACTCAGGACCAACGACCTTCTTCCACTTTTTAACCTAAGAGTACCCAGACAAAATTCTCGTTCACAACATCATTTCTACCTCTCAAAACCGAGATTGTGTTTGGTCCAGCGGTCTCTTGTATATAGATTATCGCATTTTTACAGTATTCTTCCTTTGCCACCAGATTTCTGCTTCAGTAAAAGTAAATTTCTAAAGGCTTATTATATGAATCTAGAATGAATAAATGAGAAAAAATGATATGGTTTCCTATTGCATAAGTCTTTGTTATATTATTTTTATTATTGTTGTTATTGTTTGTTACAAGAAAAGTGTAAAATGGCGTTTGCTGTATCCGTGCTAACTTCTAACAAATAAATAAATAATGTAGTTCTCATATTTCTAATTGGTCTTTCTTTCTCCCTATCTTTCCTGACGTTTTCTTCTCATGTTTTTGCTTCTTTCTCGTCATCTCTCTCTCTTTATTTTTTCTATTACTTATTGCTACTCTCTCAAGCACACTCACTTCCAGAGCTAAAACGTTAGAGAGAGAGAGAGAGAAAGAGAGGATAAAAGAATAGCCTTTTCAAAGCATTCACTCTGCTATTTAGAAACACAAACAATTATCCTTATGCTCTCTGTCTCTCGCTCTCTCTCTCCCTCTTCTCTCTGTATGTGTGTGTGTTTGTGTGTGTTCGAACAAGACAAGTTTTCTTGCATAACATAATGATGAATCCTGCATGATGTCCACATTATTATTTTCCTTTCTTTTACTTTAATTCTTATCTCTTAGAACATAACGTGAATGTGACTTCTACCTAATTCTCTCGTGGTTCACTAAATGATACTCAAGGACTATACTTTCTTTCTTCAAATGGAGGAATATCCTGACATACCATGTTTTAGCGGACATTTGTTCTGTCGTGTTGGTTGGCTAACTATTAGGCGTACAGTGAAACAGTTCTCATGGAGGAAATCGCTTCTATTTCTTATGCATGGTACATCTAACCTCCATTTACTTTTGTAAGTGGCTGTACACTGTTTATCTCAGAGAGTGACCGAAGCAGGCGTTATATCACCAAAGCACGAAACATTCGACGCTGAAACTTTCCTAAGAATATTAATAACATATGAAAATTGTCTCATGTCCCTAGAAACAACAATGATACCCCCAAGGTGTGTAATTAACCGCCGACTGAGTTAATCATATAGCCTGAGGAGTTGAAGGATCACAAAGTTATTCAGGTCATTTTGGTCAAGAGCGGGTCACTGGGTCAGTGAGGTCACTTCGGTCAAGACATTGTCATTAGGGGTCAGGTTTCGGGCGGGTCACCTATGTCTGGACCACGTCGGATCACCATAAGAAACCCGGTTTTAGCTCCGCCTTCTAAAAAGTACAAACATGTATTTTAAAACATTTTGTTTGGTCCTCAAACCCACCACAAATATACAGCTCACTTTCTTCGATTACTTCCGCAAATGAGCGAGCATTTTTGTAAAGAAATTTAAGGAGCTGTAATTTATTTTCTATGTTCATAAAAAAATAAATTTGCAATTCGCTGGAATCTTTGTCGATGACCTTGATATGATTACTTTACTTGAAATTTGTCCTTTAGATCGTAATTTGGACTCCAAAAACTTAATAAAGATATCGTCGTATCTCCCAAACACGACATTGAACCTTAAGGTTCTAACACATGTATCATGATTTTTTGAAAGAAATTTTCTGCATTATTAGTAAACGTAAGGAAAAGGAAAGTTATCAACTGTGTGATACTAACGCACCATGAACGGCGCATGGGGATGTTGGAGGTAGCGCTCCACATATTCTCGACCTACGGTACGAAGTGAGGTGGGGTGGTCAGTCCCACACTTGACCGTCCCAAAATGTCGAGAAGTACGACAATACCAAGTACACTCTGGTATTCAATTCAATAGGAAGTTGAGTACACCTCAGAGCGTCAGACATGGAAACACTGCGACAAAAGTCTCCAGAGTCGTGGCCGGGATATGAATCCGAGCCTCCCGATTCGTAGGCAGACGCACTACCACCTGAACCACGGCGATTATCAGTAAACGTACTGATGCTTTTCAGTTTAGTGTGACACACAAGTGACATGCAATCCAAAATGTATATTTTTGTGGAGTATCTAAGCACTTAATGTCGTGTTATTTCCACATCCGTGATTATTTACTATCTCAAGGGCTAATGTTGATTTGGTAGATTTACTGTAAAAAGCCGTCTTTGTCAAAAATATATTTTGAATAATCCTGTATTTCGTGGGATGCTTATACTTTGGGTTGAATCCTCGCTAACATTGGATAATTGTTGGACTTCTGTTATTTGTATCTTGCAACTGTCTCTGGTACTTGTAGTTTCAGTTTCTTTAGCAAGATAAACATTTTGAAACTAACAAGTAGACCTCACCATTTCGCTGTTGCGTTAGCAAAATGAAACAACTACTGTCATAAAGTAGGGATGAATATAAGATACTGACAAAAAGTTTAGCTGCTAATGAGCACTAGAAATATGAGAAAACTAAATGGAAACATGAATATAGGAAAGCCATGTACAACATAATTTAATAGTTCCAAAACTATTTTTTTTTAAATAGATGGGGGACAATAGTCCTGACTTCAACTATGTAAATCGGGTTAGGAAGGCTGCTTTTTGTGTCACTGCCGGATCACGAACACCATCTTGAAATCTACCATATTGGATCGACGTCATTTTTTTTCAAATGGAAAGAGGGCAATGTAAAGTATCAAACAACAATGATTTTATTTTTAGCAATGTCATTAATTAATTTATGCTTATCTAGAATGGTTTACAACTTACAGTACTTTGAACGTTGACAAATTCGCTGTTTGTAGCAGATAACAGATAACTACAGTGGCAATGAACTATTGTGCCCCCATCTATTTCGAAAAAAATCGGTCTTGGAAATATCAAATTGTCATATTCATGTTTCCATCTAGTTTTCCCATATTTCTAGTGCTCATTATCTGCTAATTTTTTTTTGTCAGTATCTTATATTCATCTCTACTTTATGACAGTAGTTGTTTCATTTTGCTAACGCAACGGTGAATTGGTGAGGTCTATTTGTAAGTTCTTTTTCAATGGGGTCCAAACTACTTTTTATTTCAATACAAAGCATTCTCTTTCGTAATCTCGAATCAACGTTTCTCCAGATTGTTTAATATTGAGCAAACATTGCATATTGGATTTTTCAGCAAGAATATCACTGTAAATGTTGAGAAGACCATACTCGTTATTTACACGTGTAGATCACCCTGTCATCTTTAGATGCTTTTTCCATTGATATACGTACATATTAACTGTTTTACTCGCGTTATGTCTCTTAGGAGCGTAATTTTTAACTTCTGTTTTCGCCTAGCGCTTCGCCATATTTTCTTTGACTCATGCTGTTTTATAGAAATGCAATATTTTATACACGAACAGTATAATTGCCCGTTAATATACTGTGATTTATATAGTAAACTATTAATAATAAACCAAAACTCCACAAGACTAAAATTATCCAGCAAGGTGAATTTTGTGAAAGCGGAACTTACATATTCTACTTCTAATAGGCATAAAATGAATAAACAATTCCCATGTAAATCAAGGAAAAAGTCATATAATGGCGGGGCGGGGGCGAGGGGTGATCTACACCGTTAAATGAATTGCTGTCACTGAAGCACATAATCAAATTTTCAATATCATATTCATCTTAATTGAACCTATTGAATTGATCCTTGATTGAACCTATTCACTATGGAAACTCGAATCAATGTCACATGTGGTATCACTTTGTATTCCATGATATAATAACAGAGTAGAGTGAAGCGTATTTTCAAGGGTATATATGTTGTCCGAATACGGTACTTATGTTTCGCAAATAAACTTCTTTTAGGCATGCGGTAATAGTAAATGTTGTGCACAATTAAAACGGAAATAATTTGGTACGAACAACGTCTTTCTACGATGAATGATTGCTTAGAAATAAGCGATATAACTGAGTCTAGAACGCCTACCCTAATTTGAACCTGACCCCTTCGCTACCTAAGGGACCACTTCCGGCAACATGCATTTTCCTAGTCACTATAATCCCACACAGAAGAATCAAAAGAAAAACTGCGGTCCTCATATTTTGCATATTAAAATCCTTCCAGTTCCCGGTTGAAGTAGGTTGAAGTAGATTAGTAGAATGAAACAACTGAAAACGACGATTCTTCTTAAATCAAGTTTATAAAAATAATTAAACGATTTTCAAAAAATGCACTAAAAAGTGTAAAATACGAGGTACATCCAAAAAGCTGGTGTCGCGACCCTCTTACCATTGATTTCAAAACTTGAAATTTGCTGTACATTACAAATAGTGTTTGTAGTGTAAGGAGTGCTAATGTTTTGTAAGTAGTGTGGCCAAAGATCATTTCTCTAACACTTCTGTTTCTTTTTTTAGGGGTCAATTTATAGGGCAAGGTATCCATGTGCCATCACTCAGCGGCATGAAGAAAAGTGAGCTACGAGCAGTGACAAAGTATCTCCGATTCTACACTATAGTCTGCTTTGGTCTCAGGCTCAATCTAATTAATGTAACTACGTTTCGTTCTCAGTGACAATTTTGGCCCAAAAGAGTTCAAAAATACTCTTGAAAAAGAGCCAAATTGACACATGCAACTCTGGTTTGACATTGTTTCTGATAATCTGATTGTCGGTGCCTAAGGACATGTCTGCGTACTCAGACCCAAATATTCAGATAAAATGGAATGAATGCTGCCACGCGATATGCCATCAATATCTGCTAGTGCTGCCTGCATTCGTGTAACTCTGATCTCCATCAATCCGTTGTTTCACACACTGGATGTTTTCCTCAGTGATGGATGTTGATGGGCGTCTAGGGAGGTGTGCGTCGTTACACGACTGCCTTATTCAGGACCATATCTCTTAATGTCTCTATCATGTCCTCATAAATCTGCTGCGGATATACTTTATCACTCTTCTCTATTTCGTTGAGTGATGGCACCTTGCCTTATAAATTACCCTACAAAACTACAAACAGAAGAGTTAGATAACTGTTCTTTGGCCACACTACTTACAAAGCATTAACCTAAATATATAGACAATTTTAAGCTTGGGAATTAATGACAAGAGGGTTGGAACACGAACTTTTCGGATGATGCCCCTCGTCAGCCTACTCCTGGGCAACTCGTATTGACCACTTATTTTGAAATTTTTAGTGCATTTTGGAAGGTTGAATTATTTATTTTGACAAGGTTGAAAATAATCTTTCCAGAGGCTTCTTGATTCTTTCCAAATTTCTTTCTCCATGGATTGAGTAAAAGTTACTAATACGGCGGGATGTAGAATTCAGATAAAGTAAATGTTATAAATATGTAATTTCAATTCTAATGTTTTAACATTCTTTCTTTTAAACAATTAAGACTATCCTTAGTAAACAGGCACAATAATTCCGACTACTTTACTCTTTCAAAATACAGTTCATAAGATGTAATCTTCTGCCGTTATTCATCATACAGTATGTAATGTGCGATGTATTACAGAGAAATTTGTAAAGCTTCATATATGTTCACAATTAGATTTGTTACGGTCTATCCTCTTCTACTTGCTTTTAAAGCTTGTGGTTAATGACTGACACATTTTTGTCATGAGCGGGAGATTGATGAATTTGTTGTGGAATTGATAGCCTATGAGCACAGAGAGAATGACGTCACTTTGCAAAGAGCTTATATACATTACTCCACGAGAGTGGACGCAGATGTTTAAGTCATTTATACGTGCTTCATATAATATACTGTGGCTAAAATTGTGGTTTCCCATTTTCAACAGCGATCTTCCTCTTTTCATGGACTTAGAAATGGAAATTCACGTACTACACTTCTCTCTCTCTATCCTCACTATGAATAGAACTAACTAATTTACTTTCTGTTTAGTTTTTTCCGCATCTGTCCAAAAGCATGACAATATAAAACATAAAGAAAGCATTAAGAAATCTTCAAATTCTTTCCAATTCCTCGTGCCTTTAGACGTAACACCATGATAAACACTTGAGTGACAATTCTAAGGGGAAACAAAAGAGTTGCTGTGATCTACTTAAAAAAAAACTGCGAGTGAATAATGATTGTATCTAAAAAGTCAGTGCATATATTGTTTTTAAGCTTAAGTAGCCAAAATGATGATTTCGACGTTGTTTTAAAAATTTAAGTTAGTAATTTCAATTTTTTATCTCGGTTTTGAATTATTTGTTGCAGAAAACGAGTAATATTGCGAAGGCAAGAAGCCACGTGAAGTTTCCATGCGCATTTTGTAAACGAATCTGTCACTTTTAATAGGGGTCAACTCCCGTTGTTCATATCTTACAGGAGAAGCAGGAAAAGTATTAATTTCTTTATAGCGATATCTCCGAAGAAAACTACAACACTTGTTATTTTTTCCTTTAAATGGTATCACACCAAATATAGAAATGCCTATATAATTTTGTCCTACAAATGCCCAGGAGGAATGAAAGTCACAGTGTGAAAATATGTGTCGACCCTAGGAGTCAAGGAATATAAGTGAGATTGAAATAGTAAATAAGGGGGGGGGGAGGTAATCCTTTACACATAACTGAAAATATAAGTTACCCAAAATAGTCATATTTTGTGCTAAAAACCTCAGATCTTAGTTTGTCTTTGTACCAAAAATGAATATTTATGTAACCTATATTTCGGGTTAGGTATGTATAAAAGATTACATCATTTTTTTTTCTATTTCAATATCACTTATATCCCTTAGCTTCTAGGGTCGTCATATGAGATGATCCACTTCCAAAATAACTGATATTGAAATCCAGATCACCACTTCTGTTTCTCCAGTTATTAACAATTTTTCATCTTAAAGGCTAGTACATGAAATGAGCGGAATTCTGCTTTAACCACTGAAATTTCGTATTCTTGCAAGAACCTGAATTCACCTTCTTCCTATCTATCGCCGTTTCTCAACTGGAATGGAACTATTACGATTGTAAATGAAAACGCTGAACTTCAAATTGTCACTACCGGATTTTTTTGCTTACGTTGTTTAATGTTGTCTTCTATATAAAAAATGAAGCAATACTAACGCTATCATGCTTCATTCCTTAATTACATGTTAAAACATTCTCTCACTTCATTAAAGTCCAATATAATCGAAATTTATTCCAGTAATATCATTTTTAATTAGTTTCATTATAACGTCTCATTTAGTGAGCTACATAGACTGAAAGAATTTAGTATAAATTTGAATTTAGATAATTCCTAAATGCCATTTTCGAGGAAAAGTTCCACTTGGATGGAGTACAGAATATTATTTTGGACCTTCGCTCCGACACAAGAATATCAAAGCGCTGTGTAACTGTTATTAAAAAATGTTGATTTTCTGCTTCTCTAAATTAATCATAGCGCCAAAAAAAGTTTGTACCACGTTGCCAAATGTCATATCTTGACCGAATTATAAATGATAAAATAAAAACAAAAGTATTAAACTGGTTATATGTTCGAAAGTTTTAACTCAAATGAAGAGACTATATAGATATTTCAACGATGTAATGATTCATTCTTCAGTATGCGTTAGAAAGAGATGCACAGATATACTTCTACCCCTGAGGATTGTATTGTTGTATCTCCATAAAACAAAGTGTTCTTATTATTAATAACAAGGAAGGGGGTGAGAGAACATGATTTTAAAACCATCACTAATTGATATTTGTTAGCTTTCTAATTTCAAATCCTGAAGTTCTGAACGAATGGACAATAAAATAACGTTGAATCTTGTCAAACTCATAATTATACTCAAGAACATTTGGATGTTCGTGTCTCGAGACGGACTGACTCAAAGTAGTACGGCGGTATTCTTTGGAAATTGGGGTTCCATCGCGATTTGCTTGCCAAGTTTGATTTTCTACGTAGACTTCAGGTATTACGTATTACGTAGACTACGTAGATTTTCTACGTAGACTACACAGGTTACGTAGACTGTGTAGAATCAGAAAAAGTTGGGTGCCAATTTTTTTCGTTTTCTTGTATTTTCAATATGGCGGCCAACACGTTAGACGCCAATTTAACATGGTCGGTACAGGGTTATGTATGTATTTTATTTTTTTTAAAAAAAAACTTCTTTTAACCCACACTCTCTCTCTCTCTTTGTTTAATATCAATATAACTTTGTAAATATATATTGAACAATTTTTAGAGCTCTTTCGGTTATTTTATATTGATTTATAATTTGCGCTTTATGCTTGTATTATGTATTTCGCAGAAGTTCTTCCAGATGAGTAGAATGAAATTGTGAATGAGAAATCATTGCATTGCAAATACTGGCCAGATTTGCAGTGGAAAGGAGTTACCATAAGGCATTTATGCACATCCAATGGTAGTTAGGAAGCTGTATGTGTATGTTAAACACAATATGGACCTACCTGGTATATGGCTATATTACGGACAGTCGTTTGATCTTGGCAATGAATGCTTTATCAAAGTAGATAGAGCATATTTTTTGTTTGAAATATGCACAAGCATTAAATTTTCATTACTAGCTACTGTTCCCAATAAACGCCCATATCATGTCACGAGAGTCCATATTTGTAGATAACAAATTAATGTCAACAGATGTCAGCAGTGTAACTTCGGGCAACAAGTTCACATGGTTGCAGTTAGCTGGAACAACTTTGAAATTGCAAGCATTTTCACTACTATTAGTTTCCAATTGCTGCAAAGTGAGGTTTATATACGTCTATTCTTAGTACGTTAACTAGCAGAAGCGCCCAGCCTTAGCTAGGAAACTTATTTTTAATAACAGTACTTTCTAGTATAAGGTGGAAACAACTGAAGATGAATTCTCCATGAAACTACCTGAGCTGAATGACACCCGGAACCACATACAGGACATGCAGGTTGCGCAACAAGGAAACACAGAAAACAGAAGAACAAAACTAGAGTTGATCCCACTCAGAAGTCCCCAGGCAAGCCAACAGTGGCAAGGTGGGTCCCCCGAGGTCAAACTACATAAGTTGAGGAGGAATGTTTTAGGACACTGTGCAATTTTCTATGTAAACGTAATTTTGCCCAGCACTACGAGTCCGAGATCAGAAGAGAATACGAAACAACATATCCTGTATGAGATTCCAGAGACCTAATTAGAATTTGGTCGAGTTCACCAAAGAACCGACTATTTTCGAAGAGAATATCACAGCTACACTACGAAGGGCAAAAATAAGTATCAACGAGGTTACCATCCACTATAAACTGTTAATACCGAAATTGGTAGAAAAGTGGGAGTCTGCATTGGAGGACAGCAAGGTCGACTTCATTCCGTTGGGCACAAAGAAAATGGTCTTGCATGCCAAGATTATCGCGTTGTATTTCCTGACGAGGTTCTATCCTATAAGGAAACAAGAAGACTCGAGAAAACGAGAAGACTGTTCCGAAAAGGCAGTTTACACCCCAGAGAGAGAAGCAAATACCACGACCAAGACGCATCATGAAGGACACCCTAGAGGACGGACTAGAAACCTGGAAAAACTGTAACAAGTAAATAAGCGAAATAAAAGAAGTACCGCCGGAGAGACTCGTAGTCTCCTCAAATAACATCCAAAGGAAATATCTGGACAAATACTTAACACATTTTCTCATACAATTGTTGCCTACTGCAGCCACAATGACTAGAAGGTACTTCAGATTTTCTGCAGAAAATCAGAAGCGTTAAAAGAATAGATCACAAAACATATTAGGCATAAAAAGCTTATAAACAAACAGGGATTAGAAGGGGGATAGAACCAGTTTCAGAATACTACAACTCCAAATTCTAATGGCTAAAAAGTCTGCAGTGAGGAAACGTTGGAGCCACCATCCCCAACACTAGTAAAGAAGGACCTGGAGATTCTAATGAATATGAACTATATAGATTGTTAGGTGACATCGTAGCAGTATTTTCTGGGACGATGAACAACTAAAATCTTATTCAAACCGCTTAAACAATAATGCTGGAGGACTTAAGTTCACACTTGAGTGTCGCGCCAACCAGAGATTAATATTTTAGAGGTTAATGAAGAGACCAAACGGACATATATAATAAGCTTACTTCAAGACATGATTTTTTATATGCCGATTCGTCACACCCAATTGCTTATCGACTCATTGATTAAGAGTCAGTTATTATGTCTGAAATTAATTGTAGATAAGGAACAGTGACTTGAGAAAAGATTAAAATAATTAGAAGGAGCGTTTCTTTCTAGAGGCTATAAGAGGAAAAAAAGGTATAACAACTAATAAAATAATTTTCGAAACCGTTAGGCGAAAAGGAGAACAGATTGTGAACTATTTTCCTATAATATTACTACCCCAACTATAACAAGAAACTGGACAAACGAATCCAGAACTTCTGGAAAAGAATCAAGAGGGAATCTAGCAGAGGAAACTGGTGGGTGAAGATGCTACAAGATCCACTGCTGATCCCGTGTAAGACATAAAAAAATTGAAACAGCTAACACAAGAAGCTTTCATCCAAAACGATTTACTAAGATACAAAATTTCAACCAAAAGAAATCTAATACACGGAAACTAAATTAAAAACATACCAAATTACATGAGCAAAAGTAAATCAATAAACTTGAAATGACTGTTATGAGGACTAAAATCTGAGCAAAACCACGAGATAAAAGACCAAAGAGCAAAGATAAAATCTGAGCAAAACCACGAGATAAACCACGAGCTATGGAAGAAAACAAGAAATGAAAACACCATGTTAATCAATTGAAGAATGGTGTTATAGAGCTCAGAGGAATTCTACACAAAAAAAAAAAAAAAAAAAAAAAACAAAAACAGAAAGAACTGAAACCTCACTACTTAGGAGAGCGGAAGGTGCAACTTGACGGTGACTAATTTATCAGAGGTCAAGCAATAGCACTGTAACATAAGCGGGAGGGAGCCCTTAAGTAGAAACATTCAAATACACAGAGACAACTCGAAAAAAGAAATAAACACTAAAACCAAATGAAGGGACAAAATTAGATCTGTAACGGATATGCTTGAAATTGATAAACTCATGAAGAAATGCATGAATGGACTCATTGAAACCCACTAGACGAAAGGAATGCACATTCATCTAAAACGGTTAGGAGCGGTATTTTATACAGTTTTCTATAGAGTAATTTAACATTTAGTGGGAGATCTATACATAATGTGCACACTGTGCGCACGCATCCATTCACAAAAGAGATAATGACTTGAGCATCTAAATGGTAAGCAAAAACGACAAACAAACAGCCACACAGGTACAAAAACCCGTATATACAAGCGAAATATTTTGCCGATGTTTATCCATTAGACGAAAAAAAAAATACTTTGGTAAACTGTATTTTTGAGCCAGTTTCACGATTGCATTAGCGGTTAAATTTCTAAATTCCATTAACAAGCATACTCAAGCTGGGATTAGAATCCAGAACCTTGGAAACGTTGGTCTGGCGAAAAGAAACAACAACAAAAAAACACGAATAAAGCGGTCGGCACAACTCTACGAGTCATACAGACGACACATCGTATATGGGGAGATAGCCTTAAAAGAACAGAGAATCTACGACTGATGTGAATGGAAGCTGTGAAACATTCAGAAACGGATTTCAAGACCTTCAGAAAATTATGAAGGTATATTTGGGCGATTCATGAGTGTATCTGGTGAAATAAAGAGAGGAATATTTCTGTAAAAGTGCTTATATTAGACTTTAGAGGCCACGCGAAAGTTGTTATATTGAAGAAGTACTTGAGAACGAAAGCGGAAAATTTGGCACCCAATTTTTCTGATACAAACTAAGGCAAGCAAATCGACCGAAATGACAAATTTCCAGAGTACTAAAACAACCTAACCTATTAGGACTTCTGTTGTGAGACAAATAAATACGTACTACCGATTTAGTGTACATTCCAGTGTTGAAAAAAGCACTTTCTATCAATGTCAATAAAGTACACAAAATACTATAAGAAATGTATCACTTTGAATTAATTTACAAGTGCCTTATTAGTACTTAACTGATCAATGCTTCGTGGCACTTTTATCCGTTGTGTCTGCTCACACAAAGTGTATATGTAAATGTTACGTAATCAAGTGTGTTATAAATCACTTTCGCGTATCTCAATGAGTGCTCCTTTCCTATTTTTATTCACTGAAGCTCGAGTGTAAAATACTTAAGAAAAAAAAAGGAAGAAAAAAAAAATTGAAAATATCCTTTTTCAACGATAATTTAAAGATTTATTTCCGCTCTAAATATAAACGGTATTATTGAAAAAAAAATATATGAAAAATGTTCAGAAAATCTAAACATATCTGTTCGAGATATAACCAAGTTGCCAAGAAGTCACGTGAACTTATAATTGTCCTTGAGTATACCCGTGACAAGTTTCAAGGCAATTAGTTGGCTCGCTTAGTTGCAGAAACGTATTTTGTTTACTTGTATCATTGTAAAATACAATGTGTTGTTTGTACTATTTCTGTACATATCTGCTCTGAGCGTTTCTGCTTATGGAGGGTTGAGAAAGTGTACAAAAAGTGTGAGAAGTTTATCATCTCTTTCTAGAGGGATTTTCTTAATACTTTGTGTGCACTTTGTTTTTCAGGTTCACTTCTTGTACACATGCCCTTCACAAAATGTTCTCATTGCATCATTCTCCTGTGAAACAAACTTACTTAACATACAGTGAGAAATATGGCGAAATTAGTGTTTCCTTAGTTGATTAATGGATTAGGCCACATTTTTGTACATCGAAAATGTACAAAAATGATCAAAAGTTGAACCGATTTTTATGTTCAAGGAGGGTAAACTTAAGATGTTCAACATGCGTATTTTTCACAACGCATAATTTCATAATCGTATAGCCTTGTGGCAAAACAGACTATTCTAAAACATTCAGTAATGTGATAATTGTGTTAGAAAGCAGTAGCGGTGGCTGCTATTGTTTGCCCGTTGCCAAACACCCCCTTTCTTAAAGTTGTTTAATTTTTAATTCAATCACTCTAAAATATAGAATATGTAATAATATTCTACCCTTCGGAGTTCAAAAAAGCTATAGTTTCCTTTGGAAAGAGAAAAAAAAATACTACACGAGCTCACAGTTTAACCATGGTGTTGTATTCACGCGCACACGCTTTAACGCCTATCTCGCTACATAGCCTTCCCCTCCACTAGATGTTGGACTGACATTTCTAATACATTTAGTACAGGACTTGGGACGTTGCACGGCAAATGCTAGCAGAACGTTTCTGCGCATTCCTCCCCTCCTAGCTTTGCATTGCTTCCACAAGGTGGCATTGGTGGCGAGCAAGCGACAAGACCTTCTCCCACGCTGCAGAAAGGTCGTCTGCTGGTTCCCTTCATTTACTCGATTTCTCTCTTTCTCTCTCTCTCTCTGTGTGTGAGAGAGAGAGAAACAAAAAAAGAAAGAGAGAGAGAGAGAGAAAGAAAGAAAGAAACAGAGAGAAAGAGAGCATGTATGTGTGTGTGAGCGAAGTTACAACAGAATGCTGACTCTCGGGCCCGACTTTCTGGATATTGGAATGACTCCTTAGTGTCGGAAGATAGACGCCAGAGCAAATATTGAAACTCCTATGCACACATCCAGTCTAATCAAATGGGGACCATACTTTCAGTTCTAACTAAAGTTTATACGCTTCTTATCGTCATGGGATCCGTTTTTTATTAAAATTTTAAATCGTGAGTTATTCGTATAATAGTATACCGTACTCTGTAATAGAAAATACTGCAAATAATATTTCCTCTCTTTTTTTGCCAGAATTAAGACATGAATAAAAAACGGGCACACAGTGATATTAGGCGTAAAAGAGATGAGTTAGAACTGAAAATTTTGTCAATATTGGTGTAGACTGGAAGTGGACAAACGAGATTATGTGTCCTCTCCACTTCCTGTTTTCATATATTCATGAATTTTTCAATCGCCTCAGACAGTCCAGTATCGCTTTCAGACAGAGGTCATTGCGGGCGACTTATGTCGCTTTAACCGCGAGATCATAATTTTAAAGCTATAGGATTGTATCATCCTATTTCAAATACTGCGTATATACATTGTTACGCTCATCAAGTGAACCTATTTATGAGGAAAGCTGCTCTTATTAATAGAAATATAATATTTTTTTCTCAAATTATCAAGGCGTGTGTACTTCTTTTCTCGTAGTCCTCAATCCCCACCTATTTTAAATAGTTTTCAAAATATTTCAAAACCTAACAACACTATCAAAAACGTAAGTTCATAGCCCACTAGAGCTTACAAATTAACATGAAATACAATGGACTGCGATCTCGAGATCTTGTCCATTGATGGGTGATACGTTTTCAAAGGTTATGAATAGGGTGAATGGTGACTCATCCGACCATACCACACGTTTCCAGTCGTCAACGGTCCAAGTTGCATGGTCGCGGCACCATTTGCGGCGTGCTAAAGCGTTCTGGTCCCTGGTGAGAGGTTTGGCCCGTGCAACACGACCCCGTAAGTTCATGTCATGTAATTCGCGGCGGACTGTGATTGTCGAAACAGGTTGGGGGAGGTGCTGATTGAGTTCCTCCGTCACTTCCGCCGCAGTGGCACGACGTTTCCGCGTGACAATGCGCTTTAATACCCGGCGTGCCCTGTCACTGATGCTTTTCTTCCGCCCACTGTTCCGCTTCCCCGATGTGGTTTTCCCGTGTGTTGTGTAGGCCGTCATCACCTTCGACACTGTCCCTGGCGACACACCTAACACACTAGCCACTGCCGTCACACTCACTCCACATAACCGCGCACCAACAATTTGCCCTCTTTGAAACTCTGAGAGGTCTCCCATTTTACACTACCTCCGTCTGCTGCAGCCACTGCACACTCCTGTTCCACGACGCCTGACGTAGTATGGAGACCGACCTAACACACCACCACCAGCAGTCCGGCGCTGCGGTCGCCACGACACCACTGCCAACCCATACATCTGACGTGTTGCCAACTACAGGTGTTTCCATTATTCTGATAAGCATCTGTATATATA